>OX637576.1:12263210-12466294 GCA_951800085.1 Comarum palustre | reverse complement strand
GAAATTATTTCGTCGGCTAAAGTAGTTGTTCTGATAGTGACATTAATATCATTTGTTCTGAAAACATCAGTTCAAGATAAGTAATACCACCAAAAAAATCCCAAAAATAACTTGAAAAAGAATCTTAAATTTAATAGCTCATTAATTTGTAGCAATCGATATCAAGCAGTAATGTCTATAAATGTATCTCTAGTAGCAACGCCCTCCATTCTTCTGAGGTTCTTGAACTGATCTATGCGTTGTTCATAAATACGATACTGTTGTTCATTATCCACTTGATATCTATGTCATACTGGACTAACGGGATGAATTGGAGCAGAATGAGATATCAAATTTACCTACACACATAAACAGTAATAGTAGTAACGAATAAGAAAATGAACACAACATATGTAAGTATCTATTTGTTATACTTTAACAAAATGCCGACCAACATATCCAATTGCAAATTCACCACCATCGCAAGCACCACTGTATTCATTTCGACGTTCATATCTTTTATATAAAGGAAGAAATGTAACACACATGGTGGACGATAAATGAATTACCGTCACCCCATAACATGTGGCAATAATGTGTCCCATATCACGCATAGTCATCCAAAATTCAATAGGTGCACACTCATCAACAAAATAATCAAGGTAGTTCTCTAGCTCACGAAACCGTTCAACCCTATAAATATGGTCTTCATAGAAAGTCTGGTTCCCTCTAAGCTCATCCGATAAATATTTGCATACTGTACGCCAATCATCATGATCAAACCCCATTAAGATAGCAATGACTATATATCCACAGTTTCCATCCATATCAACATCCGTTTGATTTGCAATGTACTGCTGATACATAACAGGAAACAATGACGTATATTCTTTTGTCAATCTTGGTAGTACAAGGGAGCCAATGTTGTTTGAAACCTGAACAACATATAAACTATATTAATAAATAATAATAATAATAATAATAATAATAATAATAATAAGTGCTCACCTTCTGGTATGAATTATTGAGCACCTCATTTTTCCTTTTCTTAGATACTTGAGACTCTTTAGGTTCTGATTGTTGTTTATTCTTTGAAACCTTCTTTGTTTTTTTTCTCTGAGACCCAACTGTGGGATTGGATGGCTGACTATCATGGCCTGATACTGCACTCACATACTCAAAGGCAGAAGGTAAACGACGAGTGGATGAATCTTCTTTACGTGGACGACCTCGATTATTGGCCTTCACTTGTGGCTCTTTAAGAGATGTAGAAAACGGATTCATGTATTCCTCTAACTTCAATAAAAGTTGTATCTTACTCTCGTCATTTTGTTCATCAAACAACTCCTCTAATCTTATCATATGGGTTTTAAGATGAATAACATTTGATCTCTTGCTGCTGCTCTTTAGAGGGACAATACTGAAATCTAACTTCCAATGAGGATGAATGCACTCAAGTGGGATAAGGTTGTTACTACTTTTGTATGAGATAATCTCATGAACACATGGCAGCTGATGTGTATAACGAAGAATACATTGACACGAACTAATATTTTCTTCATACTTGTCAACCCTATGTATAAAATTGTATTAGCTTAATAGTAAATAAATGAGAACTAATGATGGAATAATAAGAACAAATTAATAGATTACCTTTTCAACTCACAGATTATGATGTTTAATGTTGTAATAGATACAAAGCCTTGTAACTCTCTCAACTCCTCATGCATTGCAGAATACTGGATAATGCAACGACTCTTTTCAAATGATGCTTTAATATCAGTATGTTGCAGCTCTACTAAAGAATGGATGCTGTCCCACGACAAATCAAAGTTAAGTTGGTTAGACCCAAGTTGTCGTTGTAGCTTTGCATGTTCACTTTCAGCCCTATAAAGAAAGGAAAAAAAAGTTAATTAATTTATAAATCATGTAAGCAATGTATACATATTAAAACACATTCAAATTACCTATTGAAAGTAGTAGTACCAAAATGCATAAACTTGTTCATCCAAGTTGATACAAATTTTTCCTTGTGCACTAACCAAGTGTCTTTCAAATAGGAAATAGCATCTGAATAGGATTTGTGCCTAACTTCAAATGACTTCAGCCTCTCCATATATTCCTCCTTAGTTTTGGAAGTAATCAAAAATTGCCAAGCACCATTAAACATCTCAAACATTTATGTGGTTTCAAACATGCCACTACATTTTGCAAACACCCCATTACTAATATGCCACGTACACAACATATGATGGCTGGTATGAAATATTTTACGTATGACATTCATAAGCTCCAAGTCTATATCGGTGACTAAAACATGAGGAAGATCATCAACAAATAGCTCCTTCAATCGAGACAAAGCCCATGAGTAATTATCTTCCTTCTCTGAATTAAGATATGCAAATGCTACAGTGAATGTGATGTTAGTTAATGTCACCACAACAGTCTCTAGAAGTGGAAAACGATACTTGTTAGTCTTGTAGGTGCAGTCCATTATAATCACATGTGGAAATGAACGTAGAATATCAACATTCGCGGGATGAGTCCAAAATAAGCCTGACAAAACATCATCGGGTTCAATACTTCTGTGATGCTCAATATAGCTATAAAGATATAATTTACTCAATAATTGCTACATTTGTGTTCTTCCTGCCAAATCTTTCGTCTTGTATCTTTGTCTAGCATTATATATTGTCTTCAATGTAGACACATTTAGCCCATCTCCTTTCTTTATGGTAGTCAAAATTTGCTTAGGTCGCTCAAAATTCTTAGACATTTCAACCAAAAGCTGATTTTCTTCTTTTGTCAACCTCCCTGCATAACTATGTCCTTGGAGATAGTTTGAAGCATTATGATTATGCACCCCACGTACAACTTCTCATTTCCATCTCCAATATTCAATCCCCTCAACAAGAATGGGCATCCACATTTTTTGGTACCAGTGTTCCTTGGGCGTGGATGCGTTCCGGTTTTACTTTGAGAACCAAAATTTGAATCGTCAGAATGATTGGATTTCCTTCGCCTGTACACACCACTTCTTTCACAACAAAATGTTATCCTAGATCTCTTCTGTCTTTTTCCAACACCCCTAGAATCAGATCTCATAGTAACTATCACCAAATTATTTTGCATTGCTTGTGCATGAATCCATTCAATCAATGCATATCTGCTCACAAACACCTATGTAGATGATACATTAGTATTATTACTACTATTATGATAATGTAGAGTACAATATGACAAATTAATTCAGATTACCTCATTAGTTGTGAATATACTTATAGAGTCTAATAGGTGGTTGAATTTTCTCTTGCTACCCTTAACAAAAGCCTCTTCTTCATGTCCCTGCATTTTGATAGCACATGTATCCTAATTGAAAATATAAAAATTTTAGATGAACCAAATTGAAGTTATGCGTGCAGTAGTAAGTTCATACTAAATGACATCATGATATCACCCTAAATTACCATATACATGTAAGCTTTAAGATAAGAATGAGCAAATACGTACTATATAAGTATATCCGGTGATGGGGATAATACTATATGTATTATATTAGAACCTTAAGATCATTAAGTGATGATCAAACTGTATTCTAAATAGAATGTGAAAAGAACTCCAAACATTTTTTCTAAAGTATGAACCAAGAATCACACTGATTGCAAATCCAACTTCTAAAACGTTTTTAGATTGAAAAGGAATATCCATGTTTAATCAAAATCAAATTTACTAATTGAATATGTACACAATAAGTTCTGGTGTGCTTAGTATCAAAAAAAAGTTCTGGTGTGCTTGAACTATTCCACCAATGGATATATAATGAAGATGAAAGAGAATTACATGATGGCAGTGCATTTGTATATATAGCAAATAAGCTAGTCTTTTCATGGGAACTTGTTGACGAGTCTACATGATACTTATGTATATAAAAGTTCAAAGGGTCAAACTAACATTCTACATCTAGGGTTTTCTTTATATATTTGAACATATAAAAATGGATAGAGCACCGTAACAGGATTTTGGTCAAGTAGAAAACACAAAGCTACGAGTACCAGTTGCATGTGTTGACGTCTTCTATAGAGTTCCGGTCAAGGTGCTTCTTGTCATGCAAACCTTGGTATGCTTCGACAGCTTTCGACGATCGTGAAAGACTAGCAGCACATGTCCTCTGACTCCTCTTTGCACAAATATAGCAAACAAAGATAAGAGAAATTTAATACTTTCTGCATTTTCTGGATGACAGAAAAGAACATAGGAGAATCTACCTACATCTGTTTACAACCCGGAGAGCATGTTAGCGCCTTCAAGCTCCAAAGAACGACGAATGTGATAAATTTTGTGTTAGGGTTTATACAGTACATATTCATTCAAAATAAAAAGATGAATTAAATTCAGTTTATCCCATTGAAGTTTAGGAGTAACTTCATGTTAGTCCTTAAACTTTTAATTTTATCGGAATGCCCCTTAAGCTTTCCAAATTTAATCAGTCGTACCTAATTTAACAAACTCTGTCCAAATTGGACGTTAAGTCTATTAATATGGTCCAATAAAAGGGCTAGAATGGTCATTTTATTTCTAAGGAAAAAAACACACACACGACAATGCTCTTTCTTCTTTGATCCTCCCCATAAATTCTCCACAAATTGCTCTCAATGAAATCTGGGCAATCTTCATCATTATTTTCTTAATTCCAAATGTTATAATATGCATTCCCTTCTTAAACATTATCTCTCTCGCCGGCCCCCCACATTACAAAAGCTATTTGATAAGAAAATCACACCGACAAGTTGGATGATATCTGTTACATTGAACATGACCGATTGAATTTGGAAAGATTAAGGGGTATTCTGATGAAATTGAAAATTTAAAGACTAACATGAAGTTGCTCCTAAACTTCATAGAGATAAACTGAATTTAATCCTAAAAGATTAAATAAAAAGAATTTGTAATTTATAATAACTCATCGTCTGTTGCTGTAATTTTACGTTAAGACATTTTGGTCTTTCAATAAATCAACATTTTGAGATAAATAAATTGATTTGTGGGGTGACAATAGACACACCCACAAAAATCATATGAGAAATGACTTATTAACAAAAGAGTACGTTGAGATAAAAGTAACAGATACCTGTATTATTGCATGATATATTTCTTACTCCTCCGTAAGATGTGAATCTAAATTTGAAAATACTTACTAAGAAATTGTTCGTATATTAACGACCAAAAAAAAGATATTGTTCGTATAGGATATGATCACTTGGGACACCCCTGTACGTGCAACGTGTCAGTCGTTGGTTATGGTGCCAAACTCCCAGTGCCACCTATTCACTTCCGCAACTGATTTCATATAAACAAGCTCTCTCTCGGGACATATATATCCACTCTCTTTGCTCTCCTATATGAAGACGCTCTAATGCTCAGCTCCTTTTCCCTTCCACTGCTCTCTGTAAGTCTTCTATGCCTACCACCTTTTATTTGATCTCTTTCTCTGTACCATCACTCTATTGGGTTTTTCATATTTAGCGGAATCTCATGATTTGATTCAGAGATGGGATTTATACGAGTTTTCTGCTGCTGTTTTTTTACCCCTATATATTTGTTTTGGGGTTGTTCGCTTCCTTCACTCTTCTCGTCGTTTACTGAAATTTATGTTCTGTTTATATATATATATATATATATATATACAGCCCGGATCAGGAGCGGAGGTCCGTTCCTAAGCTTAGGAACGGATTTCATCATTTTGACCCACTTCCCGATCGAATTTCCTCAAACTTCCTTCTAGACATATCTAGATCATCTTGTGTAGATCATCTCTGCAATATATATATATATATATATATATATATATATATATATATCGAGTTGGTAGTTTATTCGATAGAGATAGAGGAGTTGCGTCATTTTTAGGGCTTAGAATTTAGTCTGGAACTTGCAAGTTTTTGGAAACTTGGCACCAACTTTGAATGGGGTTTGTAAAAGTCGGGTAGAAAATTATATAAGACCTCTCTCATCTTGACAATGGAAATTTGAAAGATGTAAAGTCACAGATTTTAATCAAGGATAGGTCAAGGAAAATGAGTAGAAGATTGGAGATAGATTTCAGGCAGATTGAAACATAACTAGAATGGTTCTTCGTAAGATAAAAGAGTTCTAAATAGTTACTGTTTTTATGTTTAGTGTTAGTAGTCCCTTGTCACTTTTCTCATTTGAAGAAATTTTGATTTAGATGTATATATTTTTCCTCCTCTGATTTACCTACCCTTCTCTCATCATTTCCATCAAACCATGTAATGGTCATTGACTCATTGGTTATCTGTTGTTTTCTATATATGAGATAGTGGTGTTTACCTCTGAGGTTTTCATTGAGGGATGTCTGTCCACTGATGAAGCTACATATGCTACAGCCTGTTGAGTTTGTTTATTTGTTGTGTATTTAGGATTTGGAACCATTGTCCCTGCTGACATTCATAGCTTACCATGTGATATCCTCCACTTGGTACGGACCAAGTAAAAGTTTCATTCGTGTAACTGAAAATGTGGGACAGTTGTGTAGATGTGTTGAAAAGAGTACTAAATGATAAGAAATCTACAAGAGTGTTAGCTGAAGTATAATTCAGATTATACCACATGAGGCCCTTTATAAGTTACTTACCGACTTGGGAAATGTTTATTAGAGATTGGTGGAAAATCTCTGAGTCTAATTCGTAACAGAGTTAGAGTTCAACTTACCGAAAATGAAAATTTGATGATTTTCAGTTATCATGTACTTCTTGGTTTCTATGTAGGTATCAAACCACAGACCTCCATTGAAATTGGCTGGCACATTTGCAGTTTCTTGCATGAAAGTAATCTAATGTAACCTTTTGTGTTTCTTTGTTTATTTATTATGCTTCTTGTCTTTATTTATGAAGAATTCCTTAATTATGCAGGATATCAAGTACTGAATCAAAGATTAATGACTACAAAATGCATTTACAACTGGTGGATAAATAGTTGATTATGTAAGGCGCTGGTTTGGTGGATTGGATGGCATTGATTGCCGAGTTAATAACTGCCACAATAATCGTGGCTACTAGACCTTTCTCACTTCTCAAGCTTTTGTGCATGTTTGGAGTAAAAACTGTTTTCCTTTTCATTAGTCTATGGACAGAGTTGTTGAAGTCAGTAATCAGCTTGCATGTGAATTTGTTCTGGAGAATCATCGTATGGGGAGTAGCTATTATATCTCTGCCTGGACGTATTTTGACTGCCTTACAAAGGGAGAGACATGTAGGTTTTGTCTTGCGATTGTAAATTTTACTCTACTATTTTTGACAACCGGAAAAGCATGTTTACATGTAATTTTATGCAGAAAAAATGGGCATTTGTTGTAGATGCATATTCTACTGTTCAGTTCTCTTTTATTTCTGTTATCATCCTAAATTTCATTTCACTCCAATGTCTTAGCAATGGTTATATTTTCCATGGTAAGCAGCTGGAAATGCATTTACATAATATGCAAATCGAGCTCGAGAATCTGGCATGGGATAGGAAAGAGCTTGAGAAACATCTACAAAAAGCAATTAGAGAACAAAAAATGATGGAGTTGATATTAGCAGAGCTTGAAGAAGAACATGACAAGGTCATTGCCAAAATTGAACTGCTAGTGGGCGAGGTAAAGATCTTTTCTCATCCTTTGCGGGCCTTGAGATTTTCATTACTGGTTTTTCTGTAATATATATCTTCTGTATGTCAGAAATGATGTAAGGCTTTAATCTATAATTCTATACAAGCATTGCTATAACGCGTGAATTGAGAGTATGTTGTGTCCAGAGTGGCACTAGTCTCCCCTGCACAATGGTTTAATTAAGTTTCAAGACCCAACCTTTATTTTAGTAAAGTTGAGTTCTATAGAGGCATAGCGCTTAATTTAACTGCTAGAACATATAGACTTCAGCAACAATTCAACCTTATAACATTGGAATCTTTACTGCGAGTTGTTAAGCTTCACGATAACTCTGCTCGTCTGACAGGATCTCCTGCATAAGTGGATACATGTAGCTTGCTTTATATTTAAGATTCATTCTGTTCACTCAAATATATCCCAAACAGTTGGCCAGGGAGATGAAGTCCAGGATCCTTGAGTATGTGTAAAACGGTGCACTATATGAGGTGTGATAGGAGCACCTCATCCTGTTAAACATACATGATAGACCATTTGATTATATTCTTCTTATCAACAAATGGTGTACTAGGTTATCAAGACAGAACCTTTATTTTATTTATTTAGTAAATAAACCGGGTATTTGATGCTCATATGTAACTTTCAGAACTAATACATGAGCACTAGCATTTAACTACATAAGAATATCAAAAATCTGTACTGAGCTTTGTTAGGATTCATGAATCAGACTATAAAGTTAACTCCTGTAAATGAAACAATATTTAGTACACTGTTAATTGCTAAAAACGTTGTTCTAGCCTGTAATGTAAGATGTTCAGATTCTTATATTGTTTCTTAGTGCTTAAAGAAAGCCAACAGGAGACAGAGTTTTGGAGTCGCTTCATTGGGACTTCAAATGTTTGTCTTTCTAAATATATATTCACCATCAGGTGTATCTTGATATTTTGCTGAACATTGACTTGTATGTTCACAGTTGCAGGATCTGAAAACTGAAAATCTTCGGCTGAAAGAAGTTCAAGGAAAGAGCTATTGGAACTTTAAGGGCCGAGATGAAACAAGTGATGTCCATAATACAGCGGTCGCTGACTATGGAATTCCATACGGGATCCCATCATGGAAATCCAGTTATAATGGAAGTGGTATTGTCCTCCATGATCTTCTAATCCACAAAGATGCATGGGGAGAAGAGAGTAAACCTAAAACCGAGTTGATGATCTCAAAAAATGATCCAAAGTATGTTGGGCCTGTTCATCCTATTATGACTTCAACCAACACCAGAATTGTAGATTTGGGTGAAGTTTTTAACCAGCGAAGGGGTATTGCAATGAAACAGAGTCTATTTAGTGCAGTATTATCGCTTTTTGTTGGAGTGACTATCTGGCAGGCTGAGGACCCTTGCATGCCCCTTGTTGTGGCTCTCTTCGCAGTTGTCGGCATGTCATTAAAGAGTGTTTATGAGTTTTTCTCAACCATAAAGAACACACCTGCTTCGGAAGCTGTTGCTCTCATAAGCTTCAACTGGTTCATACTTGGAACACTTACCTACCCAACACTGCCAAGGGTTGCCCTAATGGTGGCACCAGTGGCATCAAATCTTGCACACTGGGCGTTAAGCTGGCTTGGTTTGTCTTTTTCCTAGCTCAGGTCTCTTTTTCATTGTTTTTTCCTTTACTGTCTCATCGACAAGATCGCTTGTGCTCTTTTTTATATGTCACATGTATTATATCATAGGAACCTGATAACCTAAAGTTTTGTTCTTTTTGTATATTGAGTGGTTCACATCTTGTATAGTAAAGGTTGTTCAATAATCTTGAACATCCCTCGTACTGCACCAGTTGTCTTTGCAACTTGATGTTTCCTTCAGCTTTTGGAGTGATGCAGATCTGTTCCTATGGGACATACAGGTGGGGAAGTCCAATAACTGTGTCGATTCCGAGTTAATGTACACGCTTTATCGAACAGTTGGATAGCAATGTCTGGCGGATATGAATTGAGACACACAAGTATGGTAAAGAGTTGAGGATCATCGCTTATTAATTTTTGGGTTATGGTTTAGATGTGCAGGTAAGGGCGGACGCAAAATGGATGAGAGAATATTAATGGTTGGTAGTGCTACTATATCTTTTGTTTGGTAGTTTACTATTCAAGGAGTTTGTTACTGCATCGTTGAATCTTCTTTTTACAATTTTAAAAATGGTTGAGGCTGTTCATTTTCATTCTCCAACAGTTATAACATCTCTAGTCAAATTCATATTCTTACTGCCCTCATTACTTGATATAATATATGGAATATATGGAAGAGAGAATGACATAACTATCTAAAAAATAATCAAAACACTAAAAATATAGCTTTCAAAATATTTATAGAAATAAGAACACGAGTCCAAACCCAAAATCCATATGATGCAAACCTGGCTTAAATTATTTAGAAAAAAGACAAAAATCCTCAATTGTTAAAAAAATTACGCGGACTTCCACTTGCTTGTCTAATATCTCTCTTTATTTTTCCTAATGACGCACTACTCTCTCTCTCTCTCTTTGAGGTACTACAAAGTCAATTTAGATGACGACGTAGTTTTTCTTGATGACACTGGCGACGTCCTCCTCTCTCAATAACAACGATGGTGACAGTAGCAGTGATTGGGTGGTGGTGGTGGTGGTGGTTTCAGATCCATTTCAATTATTACACTTCTAGATATGATTTCAAGCAATTGTGAGTGGAATTAGAGAGCGATTAGGTAGTGGAAGATGATCTGGTTTAACGACTTGGGTGGTGGAATCTGATCTGATTTCTTCTGGATCTTCAATGTTCATTTTCATCTTCGATCTAGAATGATTAGAGAGTAAGGAGCAAGTTAATTAAGTTGCATGCTCTAGTGGATGAATGACGATTTATGGGCACTTAGTGGGTGATCGAAAATTTAAAGCATTTTATAGAACCCATGGTTAATTAAGCATTAGCCTTCATGCACATCCACACTAGTTGGAGCAAATTGTAGGATAATCAAACAATAGAAGCAAATGTGGCAAAGACAATAGCATAATTTGAGGATAATGCAGTAGCAGAACTAAGGATAAATCTTCAAATAACAGTAGCAGAAGTGGAGAACTGCAACAACAACAACAACAGAAGTGAAGGATAAGACAGTAGTAGAGTTAACGATAAATCTTCAAACAATAGTAGCAAAAGTTGAGAACTGTGTAACAACAGCAACAGTAGCAGAGTTAACCTTCATTGTCTTGGTCTAAAATTATCATTATGCTACTACTTCTACTAGAATTAACTGCTACTACTTCATCATCTTAGTCATCTACTATCATCCTGCTACTATTTCTACTGGAATTAACTGCTACTACACGAAGATATTGAGTTGCTACTATTTCTACTTGAATTAACTTCTACTACACTGGGTTATTCAAAATCTACTATTGTATTGCATTTATTGGAAATATCAAAAGATAAACTTTTCTCTTTCTAAAAACATATTTAATTAGTGTAGGGTTAGTTTGATAAATTAAATCATGACACATTGCATGTAAAGAAAGAATTGTCCTTAATTGTTAAAAAACTGTATTTATTTGTTTGACTGCACATGTGGATTTATTTGTGTTTCAAATCTTTTTGAAGAATGTATATGTCACGACCCAAACCATATAGTTACCTATTTACGGTGTTGTAAATGTTACCGTTGATTTTTGGCAGTGTTCATAAATATTAGGTTAAATTACCGGTAACACCTCTAACTTTACACGTAAAAAGAATTTTGTCCTCTAACTTTCAAATTAAATCTGTATATCCGGAGGAGGAGTCGATGTTGGTGGGCTGGGCTCGATGTGGTCGGGGGCGGTGAGGAAGCGCGCATGGAGGTTGGGTTAAGACTAGGGCAGTGCACATGGCTGCTGGGCAGTGCTCGTCGAGGCTGCAGATCTGAGACGGTGGAGAACGCCGTTCTGGGTTGCCAAAGAACGCATGCGGGGCTGGGCTCGGCGCTGAGGCATGGCCCGACTCGGAGCGTTGGCGGAGGCTCTCTTAGAGCAAAGGTGGCTCAGGCTCACCGAGGCGAGGCTGCTGGGTTCGAGTTGAGCAGGGCTGAGCACGCCGGAGAAGGCGGGTGGACGCGGGGCTTGGGAAAAGCCGCTAAATTGTCGGCGCCGTTTTGGAGCTAGGGTGCCCAGAGAAAAAACCGATCTCTTTGGGTTTTTTTTTCAGCTGGGAGAGTGGGAGAGAGATAAAGAAGAAACATATATATATTTTTTAAAATGACTGAGGCATTTCAGTCATTTTATTAAGTTAACAGAAATCTTTGACGCCAATGTAATGGATCGGACAAAATTGTTGAAAAAGAATTTGAGGATATACAGATTTAATTTGAAAGTTTGAGGACAAAACTGTTTTTACGTGTAGAGTTAGATGTGTCACCAGTAATTTACCCTTAAATAAGTTATCACTCGAGCTTATTTTTAAGTTTTTATAGAATCGGTACCTAGTGGATTTAATGCCCTGAAGTCGTAGTACGAGTTAATACGAGCTCACCGGTATGTCTAGATTTTTTTTCTAGAGCAACAAACTATTTTCTGTGAATTTATGAACATTACAGTAGTTTCAATTACTGTTTGTTTTACAGTAAGAGACCCTAAACGATGATTTTTGTTAAATCAAAAATTTAGGAAAGATTCCTTCTAGAAAGTCGTAGAGGGCCTTATTACAAACTCGTGGACATGTCGTGTGTTTTAATCAGAGTTCGTATGTAAAAGTTGTTAGTTAAAAGATAAAGTTATTATGCGGTAAAACGGTAAAAAATAAAAATATCTGAAATTACTGTTTATGGTAAAAAGTCTATAAAAAGAGATTTTACCGAGATGAAAAAGGGAGTAGAAATCCGGAAAGTTAATGTTCGAGCTTCCCGAGCCTGAAATCACTGGCCGGTTTCGCCAGCGCAGTTTGTCGCCGTCAGGCGGAGTTAGGGTAGTTTCTTGGTCCCATTCGGTTTGCCTCCGCCTCTACTACATTTATTGACTAGTTTTAGGGGGTTCTTCGTCGCCGTGAGGGCGCAGTTAGGCTTGGAACGCCGGTGGTACAATGTGGATCTCTCGCCGGAGTTCTCATTCCTCTAGCCACCATCTTGAGGATTCTAGGTAAGGTTATGATCTTCTTCATGAGTATATCAAGCCTCTAGGAGCTTATAGTTCGATGTGAATTTTGTGGATCGAATTTAAAATTTGAAATTTTAGGGTTTTTAGTCCCAAATTGGGTTCCACTGTTCATTGCAAAATTGGACGGTTTAGAGTCCAAATTGGTCTTAGTGTTGAACATGAAAGTTGTTGGGTTAGATGAGATGACTATTCTGTGAAATTTTGGAAGCGATCAGAGTTGCCCGGAGTTTGGTGGTCGGCCCTCCGCTGTCATTTTTTTGAACAGTTTCTGATGCTTATTAATTTGTAAAAATTAGAGAAGCCTATTGGTGTGGAATTTTTAAGTTTTGGAGTAATGCTGGATAGGTTTCAGATTTTCCGAACGTTAGAGAAATTAACGGATATAAAATGGTTACCCATGTATTGAAATCATACTGTTTTACTCGAATAATTGTTTTAAGTAAATTTATCCTAACAGAAGGGTTAAACTCTAGATTCCCACTAATTTTAGGAGTGGGTGAGGACGACCAAGGATTATAAATGTTGGTTTGGTCGTTATGCATTTGTTAATGATTTTAATGATCGTGGTAATTGAGGTAACGACCAATATATATATATATATATATATATATATATATATATATATATATATATAACTCGTCTTATGTATTGATCGAATGTTGAGGCTTAATTGATGTTTATCAGATAAGTTATGATCATAGAGGGATTGAAGAAGATAAGGTTAGTGTTGTGAAACTACGAGTGGTTTGATCCCTCTCCGAGGGTATATAGGCAGCCCGATCGGATGTGCGGGTGCAGTCACGATTATTATAAATAACATAAAGTTCCAGAGTATGCCAGTTAAAAGTAGTTAAAGATTATCCATTTTAATGGAGGTTACGATAAAATCTCTTTTGAGCTGGATCCCGCAAAATTTACCTCGCGTTAAAGACATCTTTTACAATAAGATGTATCTCTCCAATTGAGGTGTAAAGAAGATATTGAGTAGACATGCTAATTTTAGAGTAGCTCATAATTACTGTGAGGCTAATCATGTAGCCCATGTACTTGCAAACCATGTTTTGCATGGACTGAGAATCAAAGTTGGTTTACTTTTGCTCCCCATTTTATATGCGATTTCATTCCAAGTGATTGTAATCACTTGTTGTAACGTAAAACATGATCAAGGATGACGAGGTACGTTGGGCGACCTGTAATTTAAAACTCTATCATTATAATAACTGTAAGTAAGGATCGTTCTAGCCGGGGACACTAAGGAAGGATTAAATCTTCATTAAAATAAGTTAGTAATATTCACAAATATAAGATAAACATACAAGTACAATTCTGTCACATAATATACAAGTATACACAAATACATATGTATAAGCATACATACAAATTCGGCAAAAATACAATAATCATAAAATATTAACTAAAATCATTTACAAAATATATACATGTGTATCGAATTATTATGTGGGTTTTAGTGTTTTCTAACATCCTAAGTTCTAAATCTAATATTTACAAGGTTGGTGAATCAATAATTAAGCACATAATCATAACAAGCACCGAATAGACAAACATGAAAAACCGAAGCAAGATTAAGATGTAATATTTATGTTATCATTGAGTCTAATTAATTCCAACTATTAGACTTCTAATGTAAACTTAAGACCTACAATCGCATGATCTTAAGCCTATATATATCATCTTGCTCAGTGCCTACAATCGCATGACACTAAGACAAAATACACTGACCAAACAAGAGTCATTGGAGACATGATCCTAGGTATGGCGTCACTCATCCTAATAGCATGTAAATTACTTACCCTAACAACCCTTGACAGTGCCTAACAATCAAGACCTACAATCGCATGACCTTAACCTTAGAACACTACGGCATGTTAAACTCCCCCCTTAGGAACATCTGGTGCCTAAACTACCCTCAGAATCGATTACATGATCAGGTAAGCAATAAATCAATTAGACATGTATTACACACATAAATATAAATAACTTAAACTATGCAAAGTCCTAACATGTATACTATTCGTTACACAATCAACAAGTTAATGAAATAATCACAAAGAAGAAACATAAACATGTAAATCGTATAAAACCATAAAAATCCAGAAATAATATATATAAATAAAGTACTGTTCACAGAGTAAAAATACAAGCAAATTGAGGTTTTTCATACCTAAAACCTACCTAAAGGGTTCGGCTAAGGTGCGGAGGTGATCGGCGATGATGGTGGCGGTATGATCGGCGGCAGCTTGATCTTTCTCTGCGTTTGGGAGGGTTTTTAGGTAGAGCTTGGCTATACTATGACTTAAAAAAAGATTGCCACCTAAAACAGAACTATTACATGTGTATTTATAGGGAGAAAATCCTAGCAAATTCGGCAGCCCCTCCTTGTCCACATTAGATTAGGCTTCTTGCTTTACCTTGTTGCACTAAACTTTGACTTCTTCAATGGCTGACTTGGGTAGTACTCCATTGATTTATTTCTAAATTTTGGACTCCCCTACATGTTAAGGGATCAATGTAGGACTCCCTTACACGTTTTGGGCTCCATAGGATAGCCGAATCCCCTCCATAGTCTCAGTAGAACAAGTTATCCTGTTTTGACCGGGAGAACTTTCCTAGTTGTTGTTTTCGGCTTCTCCTTGATGATTTCTTCGATTCTTCTTCTTCTTCTAAAAAACTTCTCATATCATCATTAAGCTCTTCATCAATCATTTGGCATGCTTGGGAAGGATTTTGGTGAAGAAACACACTCACGAAGTCGGTAGAAAACTTCAGCAAAATCTGTCCTGTTTCCAGCAGACTGACCTCCGGCAATTGTTTCTATCATAACTGCTTCCTCAGAACTTGGATTACTGAGATTCTAAAGGATTAAGAAACTAGACATCCACAGCTTTCCATCCATATATGGCACATCTCCTAGTTCCTCCTGGCATGGATCGTCCTAGGGAAAGTTTTGAAGTTGAGTTATGGTTTCTGGAAATCCTCTGTTTTGTTCAGATTTCATGCTTTTGACCTCTTATCTTTCCATGCTTCTTTTGCTGCCTTCCATAAGTCCGATTCACATTATTCTTGTTTCGTTAAGTCCATATACATGTCCTCTAAATATTAAAGAAAATTAATCAAGTAATGATAATGTACAAATTCACAGAATCATAAGAAATATCACGATAACTTCATAAGTCAGCTTTTAACAAATTAGTGCACATTTTCTCTACTTTACTTACATTTTAGCCATTGCTCTACAGAAAAACCCTTATGATAAATACATAACAATACTAAACTAATAATGGATAAACAAAGCATAAATGAGGATAAAAACATATTAAGAACGTAGCATAAAATGCTCCTATCAAAAGATAATGGACATGATTGAATATGTCTACACATCTTATTGATAACATGGCCTATATATAGACATTACAAAGTAAACAGATTGATCAAAGAATCTATCATCTATTCTGTTAGGCTAAAGACTAGGTCAACCTAAAGACTGTCAAGACACACTGAAGGATAGGAAATCAGTTTCTTTCAAAACTCTCCATAATGTTGTGTGCCTAGTATGACATAGTGCATGTGATATTGCCTCACTAAAAACCTTGCTAAGTAAAACAAAAACCTCATGGGCAAAACAAAGAGGAAGAAAAAAAGAGTACAACGCACCAATTACAATTGAAGTTGACATGTGATGTAGAATCCCCCTGATGTTTACGACTTCTCTTAAATTGTAACTCAATCTTGGAGTTTAGATAAACGGCGCAAGCAATGCTTTCCACATGCTTCTTTAAAGTAGATTTGGGTAGGGACTTGGTGAACAAATCTGCTACATTATCTTCAGAACTTACTTGGTTCACTTGGATATTCAAAAATTGTTGTTGTTGCTGATTATAGAAGAACTTCGTCTACACAATGACTCCTCCTGATTGGTAACTCAACTATAGTTTAAAAACTGTTAGTATTATCATCCTTAATGAAACCTAACTTTATCTATTCAATGCAAGCTACATTATCCTCATAGATTCATGTTGGTTCAGTCATAGTAGATGTTAATCCATTAGACTCTCGAATATGAGACACCACAGACCGAAGCCAAACACATTTTTAACTACTTCATGTAGTGCAATAATTTCAGCATGATTCGAGAAAGTAGCAACAAAGATTTGTTTGGTTGATCTCCAAGATATTGTCGTATTCCCAATTATGAACACATAACCAGTTTAGGAACGTCCTCTATGTGGGTCAGAAAGGTTCCCAACATCAGAAAATCCAACTAACACATTATTCAATGTCTCAGGATAGGGGACTAGTTTGCCGTGAACGTTACCTGTGGCTTTGGCAATGTCAGATGCAGTCTCTCGATGGGTGGCTGAGAGTTGTGATCCACCAATCCCAGAAAAAATATTTTGCTATCTTGTTTCACTGTAAGGAAAGAATATGCTTAAGTCAATGGAACCCTTCAAATACCAGAAGATGTGCTTAACACTATTCCAATGACGATGCATTAGTACAGAGCTAAATCTAGCTAACAAGTTCATAGAGAAAACAATGCATGGTCTGGTGCTTTGAGCCAAATATAAATGAGCTCCAATCGCACTAAGATATGGAGTTTCAGCTCCCAAGATCTCTTCATCGTCGTCTTTCGGACGAAACAGATCATTTATAATATCCAAACTTCAGATAATCATGAGAGTGCCAAGAGGATGTGCTTTGTCCATATTGAATCACTTGAGCATCTTTTGGACATAAGTTGACTGGTGTATTAAGATTCTAGTCTCTTGACTTGGCCTAGGTAAAATCGAGTATTCCCAAGATCTTTCATCTCAAATTTGAATTTCAAGTAGCTAACCGTCTCATTGGTCTCATTGAGAGTATCAATGATATTCATATTCATATCATCGATCAATTGCAAATCTAGAACTTGTTCTTTTATGAACATGCATGGGCACACATTATCGTTCTTGTATCCCTTTCTAATCAAGTAATCACTTAGACAAGTATACCACATTCGTCTGGACTGTTTCAATCCATATAGTGAACGCCTCAATTTGATGTCATAAGCACTCTGTGGTTTAGAGTCACTTGATTTTGGCAACGAAAGGCCATCAGACACTTTCATATACATTGATTTTGGCAACGAAAGGCCATCATGCACTTTCATTTACATCTCTGTATCAAGATCCTCATAGAGATATGCAGTAACCACATCTATAAGCTACATATTCAGTTTTTCAGACATTACTAAACTGATTAAGTAGTGGAAAGTAATGATGTCCATAACAAGAGAATACGTCTCCTTATAATCAATCTCAGGGTGTTGCGAGAATCCTTGCGCCTAAAGTTTAGCTTTAAATCACATGACTTCATTCTTCTCAATGCGCTTTCAAATAAAGACCCATTTATGTCCATCAGGCTTGATATTTGGTGGGCATGGCACAGCCGGACCAAAAACTTGCCTTTTTCAAAAAGGAGTGGTTCTGTCCGGATTAGATCTTTCTGTTTCAGCCAATTTGCTCTATGTTGACATTCTGCAACAAAGCGACGTTTTATTTCATTGTCATCAATAATCTCCTGAGCGACGGAATAAGCAAAAGCATCATCCATACTAACACACACACTTGTGTAATTCAACGAGATTTCTTTGTTCTCTGACATCAACATTGATTTTGAGGCGTCCCCAAAGGTTTCATTATTGATTCATGGACATAACTATTGTCAAAGACAATCTTATGTGATGGATTCACAGTGTCGATGATGAGCAGATCATTATGTGCCTTGATATCTTACTTTTTTTTACCGCAAGACATTTATTGAACCATTCTTTGGTCTTCCCCTTTTCCTGGTAGGAGCCGAGGCCGTAGAAACCCCTCTACCATGGGCATCGGGTGTGTCGGCATTACCGATAGTGCCTAACCCGGGTGTGGCATTGACTTGCCCAATTTTTGGAACTTCCAACCTTGCAGGAATGTTTTGAGCAGAGATAGTTGATCTTGGTACTTTCGTGATATCAGTAAATGAGTCTAGCATCGAGTCTATAACTTTCTGAAGATCGAGAATTCTTTGTACTTCAATCTCGATCAGAGATGTGTAGGGATCATAATGAGACATAGTGGGGACAAACCACGAAAATTCCTGCCGTTCAACCAGAATATTACCGCTCATTTGTCACCCTAACGATGGGAAGTATGTCCCATCAAAGTGACAACATGCAAATCTTGTAGTAAAAAGATCTCATGTCAAAGGTTCTAAATAGCAAACAATCGTTAGGTGCTTCATAGCCAACATACATACCCAATCATCTCTGAGGACCCATTTCTGTACGTAGTTGAGGCGTAATAGGCACATAGACCGAGCAACCAAATATGTATAAATGTGAAATATCAGACTCATATCAAGATACCATCTGGTACATACTAAATGGCTAGTTGACAGTGGGTCTGAAATGAAGGAGTAAAGCTGCATAACCCCATGCAGATACGGGCAAATTGGTGTGCATCACCAATGCTTGAGCCATAAGTTGTAACCGCTTGATTGTTGCTTCTGCAAGACCATTATGTGAATGAACATGGGAAATGAGATGATCAACATCAATCCTAATAGACATGCAATAATCATTAAAAAAATTGATATAAACTCTCCTGTATTGTCCAATCAAATAGATTTGATCAGATGATCAAGGTGTGAGCCTTGAGTTTTATAATTTGACCTAGGAGTTTAGCAAATGCAGCATTTCTGGTGGATAGCAAAGCGACGTGTGACCAACGCGTGGATGAATCAACCATAATCATAAAATATTGAAAATGGTCAGCATTATGGCTTGATAGGTTCATAAATATCACCTTGGATTCTCTGTAAGAATGAAATGTTTTGTTTTGTGTCTACAACAAAAGAGGGTCATGCCTGCAACTTTGCTAATGAACAAGTTTTTCAAAATGAGCGGTGAGTGTTGGAGATTGCCATAAAGGACTTAGGAGCAAAACTGTGCTTCACGATAGCCAGTGAAAGCTGTGATTACACTTGGGATGGTATTAAGGCCGAGCCCTGACCATGAGCAGTGCTCACGACACCGCCACCATTTTTGATAGCTATGTGCATTTCCATACTCCTCTTTGCTCTGAAAAACAGATGTTCGTGTGAAGTTGTAAGTATACGGATCATCATATCACTTTCGGGATGTCCCAGACGATTATGTCAAAGCTTATATGACTCAGAATCGCAAAAGTTTTGAGCAACTGCAATAGGTTCAGTAATATGAACTTTAGTAATATATAAATCAGTACTTTGATCATACGTTTCTCTCATATGCGCTTACGGTCACATTCATTAGAGGCAATACACAAAAACTCTTGATCATTCTCACAATAAGTTTCCAAATAAAAACCGTTGGTGCGAATGTCCTTCAAACTTAACAAGTTTTGATTGGCATTTGGCATGTATAAGGCATCAGTGTCATAAATCTTTGTGACATTTGACAACAAAAATTGTGCAATACCTCGCCCTTGTATAATCGGTGATGATCTAATCATGGTTGCCATTGAAGATTTGTGTGGCTCAAAATCCGTAAACAGCTGCTTATTCCATAGAATAGTGTGGGTAGTCTCACTGTCAGCCAAACACTCAATTTCGTTGCAAGGCCTTTACAAAATAATGGAAATCAATTCGTCTTTAACTGAAGACATGACAAGCACTCTAAATATCTTAGAGAAATTTGAAGGTATTATGATGAACTTGCATGATCCCTTATTGAGGCGTAGAATGACCTTTGCTCGCGTAGAATGACCTTTGCTCACTAACACAGACATAACTTATTCATAAAAATAGATATGAATGAACCGTAACATGATTTGAAAACTAGACTCATAGAGATTTCCCGACATATGTCATTCGCATTCTAGTTTTCTGAGCTGTTCATAAAGCTCATACGAAATTTTGTCCAGAAGGGACAGATTGTTATTTTTGCGAAGTATCATATATTTTGCTTTTGCAATTTGAATCATTCATGCATTATTAAGGAAATAAAACTTTCAACCATTCTTTAAACTATAAAACAAAGAGAAATTTTATTAATGTCAACTTGAATACATCAAGAATGGTCTTATTCCAAAATGATTACGAAAAATCAAAGTCTTAAAACATGGTCATTGCCAACAAAGAAGCACTTGAATAACATATTAGAAGAATCGTCTAATACATAGATTAATCAAAATCTGGCATTTCAGCATACTTTGAAGCTATATTATTCCCCTCAAAATCTGTTATGGTGAGGTTGGTTGTGAGGTCTGCCTCATTGTCATTTATCTCATAATCTCCACCAGTAAAATTAGCCTCTTGTGTTAAGTACTACTTATGTATGTTGTAGATAGCTTGAATATCCTTTCTTACATGACATTGTCTGTGCATATGCATAGTTGAACCACATTTATAGCAAGGAAATCGACCAGTTTTGACAGACTTAGGTGCGTGGAAGATTTCCACCTCTACTAGAGCCAAGGCCAGACTGGCCTCCTCTTTGATTGTTAGCGATGGCGCCGCCCTCCCTTTTCCATGTGAGGATACGGTTTGGACCACGGTTCTAGTTCGCTTTACCACCCCCACGTGGTGGGGCAGGTTGCCCACATGTATAAGGTGCAGCCCAATCGTTTTTCTTTTTCCTTGAAGCTTTCCCACCAATAGTCTGATAAGTTTATGAAATTTTCTTGGTCCCAACTGACATTGTTTTGTTGTTAAGAATAATCTCATGATGTCTTTCTTTTTTCTAAAATATATTCATAAGGGGTCACTGAAAGTCTTAACTCTTTCATTTTCAAACTCAAGGCAGTATTGATGGGCAAGTAAGCTCATGTCAAAGGGGAAAGTGTTCAAGGTATTCTCGATCATATCTTGCTCAGATTTTTAACTCCACAAAAACAAAGTTATGTCTGGAGGTTCAACATAACTTCGTTGTAGTCCGAAACTTTGGCAAAATCCAACAAACGAATGGTTTCCCATCGTGCAGTCACTTCTGGGAGATGTACATTGTTAAAGCAAAGTTTTAAAACGTCATATAAATCCTTAGGATCTTTTTTTTTCAAATATTGCTTATTCAGAACAAGGTGGATATGACGCATCAAAGAAATGAGGGCTTGAGCTCCAAACTTGGAGGATGAGCAATGGGATCAGCCGGGGGAGGGGGAATTATGGTGGTGTATCGTCTATCGACGAATGTGTGAGTCACATCCGACACCCACTTGTGATACTTTTCCTTGTGCATCAAGGATGTCAAACTCTAGCCTAGATGGCTCGGTTATCTACAAAAGACAAGGGAGATAGTTAGTATCAAGAGTTCAAATACTAAAATTAAGTATATTGGAATTAGAACGTGAACCAAGATGTATTAGTCACAATATCGATGCGAAAAAATCGTGACTCAAAAACCGTCACAATCGATTTCTTCCTTTTTATGTTTAATTGTACAGTGACTAACGGTTGCAAATTAAACTTGATATGAGGGGTCGCAATCCCTCAATTTCGTCCCACGTTTAGAAAGAAAGGTGGAATGGAGAATGAAGGCTACTAAGCCTGACTACAAAATTAAATGCTCAAAAGCGGGTACTTTTAGAAAATTTTACCTAGATTGAAGTGCCAGAGAATTCCGTGTCAGAGACAGGAGTGAAAGTGCTTGAAACCTTAAAGGGTTGTTGACTAGGTGAAGCAGAAAGTCGCCTAACACGGAGTGTACGAAGTCGCGTTGTCAGGACCCACCCCGAGTTAAATCCCTTTAACTCGAAGTAAATCCTGCGGGGACCACCCCAAGGGAACTTCTTACCGAAACCCCCTTGAAATGGCCAACCCTTTCTACAACCCAACTCAGCACTTCCATGAGTATCTACAACAAACCCTAACTCATGAAGGCATCCTGCTCCCTAACCTACTTAATTAGCTATACTGGGTTAGTCAGAGCAGTCTACTAAGATGATTACCCTAAAGAATTTCAACGGTAACGGATTGATCGACTATGCCTCGACTCTTGTGCGCGCACGACCTCCGCTCGAGAACCCTGCACCACTGGGCATTTGAAAACGAAGGGCCCAGGGGAGAAACATTGAAAAACTGTCAGGGTGAGTGGACAAAAATAAATATAAAAGCTCTAATTCCTTTAATGCTCTCCCTCTACGTTTTTCCTAAGCAAATCCGCATGCAGGTAAAATATAAACAATTATGTGGGGTATTAACCTCATCCACGAGAAAACCCGACCTGCTCTATTCGGGAAGGTCTAATGACCCGCTCTACCGAAGAGGGTCCCTGACCAGCTCTACCCGGGAAGGTCAAATGACCAGCTCTACCGGAGAAGGTCCCTGACCTGCTCTACCCAGAAGATGGTACCCGCTCTAACTGGAGAGGGTCCATGCTAGCAAACAATCCTTATATCCTTTTCCCTTTTTCAAAATCCCTTTAAAACCTGTAAAACCTGTAAGACCTCGTAAAACCTCGTGGAAACAATAAATCGAAAACCTCTTTAAAATCCGTGAGCCAAATTTCTCCTTTAAAAACATCCCCCTCCATATTCCCAAAACGGTGATAATCAATAAAACCATACCCCGGGAAAAATCCTTTAAAATCACGGGATGGGTATGAACCTCTTTCCCGGTTTGTTGCCTTTAAACTCCTTAAATCCCCTTTTTCCCAAATCACCGTAAAACATATAAATAGAGGAAATCATATATGCAGGAGAAACCAATTAAAGTATAAAGCATGCAATTTAATTTAAAACAAAAGTCCACTCACAGTACTCATCGCGACCTTCTTCCTGCTCGGAAAGCTCCTCGAGCGAAACCCTCGAACTAACCGCGTAGTCAAGTCCGTCTCACGTTCAACCAGAGACTGTACAAATAAACCAATATATTAGTCATTCCACAGTTGACTTGGTCTTTTCCTAGTTTGACCAGGAATTCCTATTTGACCACGTGTTGACCAAGTTCCTTTTTAAGACACTTTAACCTTTTTGACTTTCTTTCCCGGTTATCGACTCTTAACCCAAATTACCGGAAGTCCGACTTAGCTTCCGAACTTTCCTTTATTACTTTAACTTGACGTTAGGGTGTCACATTAATCAATGTATTTAACCTTGAGTCGATTTATCGATTTAACATCTTCTCATAATTGGAAACCTTCCAAAAAGGGAAAGTTTCCCAATATGGAAAGTTTCCTAACATGGCGAGTGTTCCTTAGATTGGGAAGTTTCCCAAAATGGAAACTTCCTAATTACGTCCAAATTTCCCCGTAATTACTCAAATTAGGAATTAACCTTACTTTTGACTGAAAACTTAACAGGGATTCGATTTCTACCTCTTCGGCTTTCAGCCGGTTTTACCGTATCACCGGAACCGTCACCGGATCCCGGTAACTTGCCGGAATTTCGCCATAACCTCCCCGTTTCTTCGGTTCACCAAGTTATCGACAAAACACACAAAACAACAAGTTAATATCAATTCAGCAACACCAACAACAATTCCACAACAACATCACTCGGGGAAATCGAGTTTACCTACAACTCGTCCAACCTCGGACCTAGGACCTCAATTGCAGCCTCCCTGCTGCCAACTCTCTCCTAGAGTCAGTCCAGCAGCTCCATCCACGAGCAGCCTAGCAGTCGCCACAGCTGCAACACCTCCAGCTGCCAAGAGCAGCTCCTCCCATTCCCTTCACTGCCAAACACCCATTTCACAAACATTTTCAGAATAAACCAACACAGACTACAACAACAAGGCCCTGAACTGAACCCTAATTCTCAAGAATTAACCAAAATAGTCGAACTGTCCAAGAACCCAAGAACACAGGTTTCACCTTTTGATTCGAAACACTCACCTCCAATCGAATTGGTTCAAGCTGTATGGAGGGATGGTTAGGCGAGTTGAGGGCTGCAAAACCCAAGAAAAATCTCGGCGAACGGTGGCCGCACGACGGAGTTCGAACCGGAGCTCCGATTCGCCTGTCCTCGAGGCACCGCTCTCACCTTGGGTCGAAACGAGTCGCATGGTGGGTATGGAGATGTCGAGGAGGATGAGAGGAATCCGATGCCGTCGGTCTCGCAGCAAACCGTCGCCGGACGGCGGAGATATCGGTGGAAAACCGATTCGGGTCGGGTTCGGGTCGTCGGGTTCACAAATCGCGTCTGAGGGAATCGAGGGAGCTCCGTATGGTTTTTAATGCATTTCCCGAAATGGCAAGTCCAATTTATACCTCAACACCAGAATAGTAACTTCCCATTTTTTGACCATAACTTCTTCATACGAACTCCGTTTTGAGCGTGCTACGTGTCCACGAACTCGTAACGACGCCCTCTACAACTTTCAAGAAGGAAGTTTTCCCAAATTCTTGACTTAACTAAAAGTCAACTTTACGATCATTGTACGGTTAAACGGTCACTTTAAATGGTAAAAGACCAAAGTAACCAACTGTAAAATAATCCTAGGATCGGGATGTGACACGCGTAATTTTGATCTGAACGATACGTTTCGGGTTAAGTTGCACGGATTGGGGTCGGGTTGCACGGTTTTGGGTCGGGTCAAGTGCTAGAATAGGGTTGTAGAATCTGGGTCGGGTTGCACGGTTTTGAGTCGGATATTGGGGTCGGGTCGAACAAATTTGGGTTAGTTTTTTTTTGGGTCGGGATTTCTGCGTTTTGGGTCGTCGGGAGCGCTTAACGGAGCGGTAGGATAGGGGCGGTGTTAGGGCAGACGCTAGCGAAGCTAGCTTTGCGTTGACGTCGAGCTTGTTGTGCCTAGAGCAATTTTCTGGGTTCTAAGGGCAGTGTGCAAGGCAATGTTGTTATGGCTGAAATTGAAGCCTGGCAAAAACCGGGTTTAGGGTGGGGTTTAGGCTGTGCTGTTGTGGCCAATATTAGTGCCAGTGTCGGTGCTACAAATTCGGTGAGTGGATTAGAGGCCTGCATCAGTTTAGGTTCCGGGGTGGAGCGCTTGACGCTAGTGTGCATAGAGATTGAGGGTGAGGGGTTAGGCTCGGCTCGGCTCGGCTAAGGGCTGGTTGAGCAAGGCTTGAAGATGGTATGTAGTGGCTGAGCAAGGCTTGAAGATGGTATGTAGTGGCTGAGCAAGGCTTGCCAAATTTTTTTTTTTGATTTCTAGGGTTTTTCCTGTGGTAAAGCAGACTCGGCTGATAACATGATCAAAGATAATAGACACGATTGAATCTACACATCTGATTGATAACATGACTTATATATCGACATTACAAAGTAAATAGAATAATCCGATAATCTATCGTCTATTTTGTTAAGCTAAATTAATACACAGTAAACAATAGGAAATTACTTAAACAAACCCCAATTTAAAAAAAAAGCATTGTGGTTATATTTTATTTCAACTAACAGTCACCAAACATTTAGTTCCTAACCGATGGCAAGAAATGGAAAGAGAATCTACCTAAACCGGGGAAGAGTGCCACACACCGCGCTAGACCACGTCGCAGTAGCGTCACACGCGCACGTGCATTTACTGCCAAGCCCTACAAAAGGGGCAAAAACGGTAATTCAGTCTCCCCACGCCAAACGAAAAGCATCGCAGATCAAAATCAACTGCAGGCACCACAGCCAGTGACGTCCCACGTGGCAAACCCTGATTCGCTAAACAGTACTATAAATAATACCCGCACCGAAGACCTCATAGGGTTAGATTGTAGAGAGAGAGGTGAGGCTAGATACAGGAGTTACTGGCGGGTCTCTAATTCGCTTGGTGCAGGTCGGGAACTGCTTCGGTTATAGACAGCTGGCGCGACGCCGCAGGCCTGCTGCGGTTCCAGCGGAGCGGGTCCCGCCTTGCATCAACTGAATCGGAGACCGCGGTGAAATCTAATACCATAAGATCTCTCGCCTTCAGATCTCATCTCAGGTTTGTATCGATTTCAATCAATTTAATAGCACATGAATCGGTTTTAAATTTCAGAGTATGTTACATCTGGCTCCTTTGATAACATTTCCATTGCTTTAATTGGTATTGATGATGATCTAAGCTGTATAGTATCTTTTGAACTGAATTGAATGTTTGTTGATCAGAATTTGATATTCAATGCTATGTTTTTCTTAAATAATTTTTTGAATTTCTTTTTTCCGGTTCTGGATTGTTCAAGATACTATTATTCCAATTTCCACTAATAGATTATCGTTGGCCTAACACCTTTTCAGGTACTAATTTATCCTCTATAATTTCAATGGAATTTGTTCCATTCTGGTAGGGAGAGTTTGATTAATAACAGAAATGTTTATAAACATGATGTTCTCATTAATTTTCCAAATGTTGTTGCTATCTTGAGGGGGAAAGCAAGTATCACTGTCATTTGTTATTTTATTATTGTTGCTAGTCTTCAAAATTAGGTATCTCCCTGCCAGCCCATAGTCTTAACCTTTTTAAAGTATGTGTATGGAGATAGATCACATGGTAGCTTTTTGTGGAAATCAGAAAAGCAGAGAATATTTCAAAACAAAGACAGTTGTGTGGTCATGAGAAAAAGAGGGGAAACCGGCTTTAGGTGTTCAGACTCTTGTGTGTATAACATGTACCAAAAAGGGATAAAAGTCTTGAAAATTAACCTCAAAAGTCAAATATTGTGCCAGAAAAGTAGGTTCACAAATTATCTTTTGTTTTGTTTTGTTTATCATTTTATTTTCTTTCAGCTTGTTCCCTCTTGTGTGTACATTATTATTTCCCACTAGTGATGATCAAATGGACTTTTTGATCTGTATCTCGGTGGGGTTAAGATCTGCTCCATCTCTATCTGTGCACCAAACTTAAGCCTTACTATACAGATCAAACAGTAACTGACCAAATTTCATCTGGTCAGTTAGGGTCCATTTGAACATCAATGTATTTCCCACAAAGATAAGCCTCGCAAGTCAGTTTGTTCATATCAGCACAACAATAAAAACAGTGGTTTAGGTTTCAAGCATAATCTAATAGAACTTCCAAGCATTTACATAAAAGCCAAAGGGACTTGCGATCCAAAACAGATACATTCATGTTCATACTCATTGTTGCTTTCCCTTTATTCATGTTATACGTTCAATGTTTCACTTATCTGCGACAGGACTACCTCCTTGTACATCCTCCGGTCAACACATATGCTATGTACTTTCCTTCCTCTCAAAACTTCAGGGGTTTCCAGCATCACTTCCCTTGGATGGCCTCTTCAGTGGAAATACCAAGGATTCATCAATGCTATTCTTCAAAATACGATTCAAGAAAAACACGGTCTGATGTTTTGGGTCCACAAACTCTTAACATCTTGCTTTGCCTTTATATGTGGTCTCTGTTTTATTGTTGAATTTACAATTTAGCACCACAAATTTCTGCCTACTGCTTTGCACTTTGGATGTAGGTTTTCCAAATTACTTGTTACTTGGTTTCAGTAGATGAAATTCTTGGTATGTTGACTAAAGTCATTGTTACTCTGTTCTAGATATTGATAGAGATATCAGGCTTAAGAATTGTGTATTTGTTAGACACTTCATCATTTTAAATGGCTTTCTGATTAGAATAGAGATGAACTTGGCTGGAGCGTTGTCATGAGGATACCCTAACTAAGTCTACAGGTTACGTGCAGGTTCAATTTTTCTTCTTCTTAGACTAATAAATCCAACGTCATTTAATTCCCATCATGATCAATACAGTTTTCTGGTAACACTATTTATGATCAATATAGCATCTAACTGCGTGGTCTAAACATTAAAATTAGACACTATAATACACACATATTAACTTTTTTTGGGTAATACACTCATATTAACTTGCTTGCATGTGATTTTGTCACTATTCTCTATAGTTGCAAAAAAATACCGGACAACTCAATCATTCAGGGAGAAGTATCAATGGCCAGATTATCTAAAACATCAGTGAGCAATTTCACAACCTTAGAGCTAGAGTTTCAAATTCAGGAGCAAGCAAGTCATCGACTCTATTAATTTGTTCTGTTTGTTTGTTTGTTTCACAAGAGTATCATATCCAAGCTTAATTTCTTCAAGTCCTTTCCTCCTTAAGCCCAGCTTAGTTCTACAAGATGCATGACCCATGTTTGCTGCTATTTTACATATATTGGACTAACCTAAGAACACAGCAAAAGAATCTAGAACTGATTGTTGATCAACAATTAACCAAAATTCATCAACTATCTAGAAAATAGAACACAAAACATCTCGATATTGAATAGAATCGTTCATTAAACCCAGAAAAAAAGAAAAACAAAGAAGCAAAAGACAACAACAAAAATATGAAATTGATCTATTGTGATTTCTAGCCACAATCTTTTGCTCGATATCCAGAATCAAAACCCATTCACGATCGATTAAAATCCTTGGCAAATTCAAGATAGTCTTGTTCAACCAATACCTAATATGGATACTTACTGGATCTGTAAATTCTCAATCTCAGATGGAGTCGAGATTTGCATAAACCCAATTTGGGATGGAGTTGTCATCTTCAAAACCCAATCTGAGACGAATTAAGAATTCGATAATGAGAAGAAAATGAGAGATTGATGACAGGCGAGAAGAAGAAAAGAGAGCTATTGAGAATTTTGGTCTTCCACAGCCCCCCCCATTTTGGGGCCGCTATGATAAACGGTGTGCGCGGGGTTTTTGGACTATTAGCTCATTAAACCGAGTCCGTGTTGTTGGCAGCCACGGGTTTGGTTTTGTTATAAGCCCATATCCCGTCCAGTCCTAACCAATTTGGAGTATCAAATGCACCCTTAACGTACATCTGCATCCCTGTTGTTCTATGGCAGCAGTAGAATAAAACTGAGGACGAATAGCAATTTAGGGTGTGTTAATAACATCACATTTTTTTCTTAATATTGTCAATTTAGGAAATGGCATTTGAAGTGTGGTATGGTAGTGGCAGCAGCACTGCTTTGGATAGTGTTAGGTCCATCTTGGCATAGCTGTGTTGTGAGAAGTATCGCTTTTAAAATTGGTACAAGAAAAATTACTTTTTATATTGTTGTGAGAGAAATCGAGTAAGGTGTTTGATATTTTTTTAAAGTGATATGAGTACACCAAAACTCATTTTAGTTGTTTTTGTTAAGTTGTGAGTAGGAAGTGTTTTGAGTGTGTATAGGAATGGTCATGCATGTTAAAAATGTTGTTAACTTATAATTTTGTTGATGTACATTTTAAGTAATGATAATTTTAAATTACTGAAAACTTTATAAATTCGTAAAAAATACGTTGAGTGTCCGAAAAATAATCCAAAAATACTTCCAAACTCGTGTCGATGTAAACTTTGATGTCAGGACATTAGATCACTGACTTGTCCTTACGGTAATTATCCTATTTTTACACGGGGCTCACAATACCAAACACCAACCTGATGCCCAAATGCAGCTCATGAAGCTGTCCCAAACTGTCTGTGTTGAGACACCATCAGTCGGAAGTGGCACAAAACGTTTGTGGGTGCTGCATGTAGGAACTAGGAAGACTCTTCCCTATGTAGGTGAAAAGTTGGTGGTGGTGGCGGCGAAGGCAAGATTTCATCCAAGTTCTGGTGATGGTAGTGGTGTCGTCCGGTTTGATGTCTATATATACATCTTAGTTGCGTTCGATATTGGCTAGCTGACCCATTCTTTTCTCGGGCACGCGTTGACTGTTATTCATAGGATATTGCCAACAATCGATATCTCAAATTAGGTTGGTGCAAACTGATGTCTGATTTCTTAGCTTACATCCTCGCAATATGTATGTTTAGACGAAACGACACAAAATTTCGTTGTAGTTGATCTTGGAAATTATTAGTTTTGCGATAAAGAATCTCAGACAAGTTGCCCATGCTCCAAAACTGGTGCTGAAACTGAACCCAAGTCAAAACTGAACAGACTCGCAGACCCAACTGAGTTGATGACACTGCCTCGCCCTCTCCTCTCCAAACCCATCAGCAGCAGCAGAACACCACCGCTTCTGAGCACTTCTTCAAGACCCAATGCCTTGTTCAGTCCCCACTCTCTCAAACTCATCGTCTCCATGGCTGCCGCCAGCTCCAGACCCGGCGTTTCCTCTGCCCCGCCACACTCCTCGTCGCCGTCGCCTCTCATCCATCCCACCCTCGCCTCCGACTCCGCCGCCACCTCGCAGAACTCGCCGAGTAGAGTAGAGCTCATTGAGGCAGACTTGGAGAAGGTACTGAAGATTATCATCGTATTCATTTAATCATTTTTTAGGAAACTAATGTTTGTTGGAGTCGATGCGGTTTTAATTTTTAGGTGTTTTGAGTGGTTTTTCAGGTTATATATGGATGTCGGTTCATGGCGTTTATGGCGGTTTTGGGGTCTTTGATTGGGTCGCTTCTGTGTTACATCAAGGTATGTTTGTTATATCTTATTAGAGATCAGATCCTTTTATTCTTATAGTCGAATTGAGCTTATTAGAGATTTGATTGTTGCATTATCAGAACTGTAAACACTGAACCGAGATGTTTTTTTAATTCTGCACACGAAATAGGTGAAGAGCAACCACCTAGTATTTTGTAGATTCCAATGTCGAGACTAACAGTCAGGCTTATACTTATCTGTGAGGGTGAAAGAACTCGTGCAAAAAAGTTATGCTTGGTCAGAAGAAATGTGATATTTAAAGTATAAGAAACCTTAATATGGAGGGTACTCTGCACAACTATAACAGTACGAATTAAGCCTTTTGTAACTAGATGGTAGGTGATACGAAGAAAGCAAAGGTCAAGTGATCATGTAATGTGCTTTAGAATGTTGATATCAGTTGGTTTAGGTGGTTGGAGTATGGTGTTGGGTGAGGTTTTTGATTTCCTCTGTGTGAAGTACAGATGTGTAGGTTTAGTTGCTGAAGTTTATAATCTGGTGACTGATGGATGTGTGAGAAAAAATTCACCCTAAACATGTCATTGATTAGGCATTACAGATTGCTTGGGCTGCTTTCTAAGGTACTAGTACTACTGGTGTGGTGATGGCTGCTTTGCAAGATGGGCACAACTAGAGGTGTAGGTAGTCTTCTAGTGGTTGCAGAGGCAGTAGTTGTATAACAATTCAAATAACGAAACCCAAACTAAAACTTAGAAACCTTATATGCTCAATTCATGAATCATGAGTGTCCCTGGAACTATGCCCTGCCTCTTTTTCCATAACTTCAAAATGTGATGTTTATTCTTTAACTTTGACTGTGTAGAAAATTAGGACAAATTGTAATAGGGTTGTGGTACTTAGATGGAATACCAAACAGTCACTATGTTAGGAAAATTAGTCATTCAGTCCCTCCTAAGAATCAGATAACCCTTATTATCCTTTGTTAACTGGTAATTTTTTTTTGGCATTTCCTCCATCTTCATCTACAATCTAATTGATCTCATGCAAATTTTCAATCCTTCATCTACTCGCATTTTGTGCATTGAAACTAATTAAACGTGGATATATATATATATACAGTCCGGATCAGGAGCGGAGGTCCGTTCCTAAGCTTAGGAACGGATTTCATCATTTGACCCACTTTCCGATCGAATTTCCTCAAACTTCCTTCTAGACATGTCTATATCATCTTGTGTAGATCATCTCTACAAAATTTCAGCCAATTTGGTGATCATAAAGGCCTTCAAACTTGCGTTACAAAACTGACGGACAGAATTCTGTCCAGTTTGTCCATCTTTTTTGTAACATCATTTTGAAGGCCTTCCTGATCACCAAATTGGCTGAAATTTTGCAGAGATGATCTACACAAGATGATATAGATATGTTTAGAAGGAAGTTTGAGGAAATTCGATCGGGAAGTGGGTCAAAATGATGAAATCCGTTCCTAAGCTTAGGAACGGACCTCCGCTCCTGATCCGCACTGTGTGTGTATATATATATATATATGGAGCTGTTCGAGAACGAACATCCGCACTCCGGCTTTTAGTGCACACATCGGCCGTTCTCTGTCATTTCATGCCGGCGACGACTTCTCTCCTTCGCGGAAGACAACAAAGTCTTCCAGGACTGCGACGAGTTTTCCGGTCAGAATGAAGTTCTGGACAGAAAACACCATATTGGCTGGAAAACTCGTCGTCGGCTAGTTCTAGAAGGAGGGAAACGGTTCTGGGGTGTGCTGTCGTCCGGGAAGGAGAGAAGTCGTCGCTGGTGTGAAACGGTGGAGAACGGCCGACGTCCGCACTTGAAGCCGGAGTGCGGACGTCCGCCTCTGATCCGGGCTTTATATATATATAGGGCCCTTCCACTAAGGGATTCATTTTTTTGACATATATGAGAGAATCAAGCATTATACCAACTGTTCGATCACATATCAACATCTCCACCTTTTAATACTTAGATTCATATATGAAGATCATTTTTGCAAAATTTCATCCAATTTGGTGATCCTTAAGGCTTTTAATGAACTGAAATCAATTGACGCATCAAATCAGCTAAACATGAACCGTTCATGCTTATAATTTTAATTCGCAGTTTTGAGAACTTTATCGATCACCAAATTGGATGAAATTTTGTAGAGATGATCTGCATATATAAATATATATATTGGATGGTGGAGATGTGATTTGGTGATCAAAAAATTGGTGTAATCCTTGATCCCTCATATATGTCAAGAAAAGGGATCCCTCATTGGAAGGGGACTATATATATACTGTATTTTGTTTTTATCATTTTTCTTCTTTCAAAGTAATGTTCACATACATTACACCAGTTAAATTTGGTGAACAGCAAGGGCCCAGAGAAGAGGAAGAAAACTGTATTGGGTAATGCAGTTCTTAGCTTTCACTGAAGTGCAAGCTAATCCAACTCTTGTATATATAATTGGGCCAAAAAAGAAATAAAATGATTTGATAATTCTCAAAGTGATCCTGTTAGATCAATGAAGTTGAAATCTGTCCATACCACACGATGCAAAACTCAATGGTCAGTATAGAGAATTTTAAAGTTCAGAGACCAAAAGGAGACACAATCAAAGTTAGGTGGGTAGTTTTACCGATTCTATTAAAAACCCTGAACTAGAAGTGCATCGTAGGCCACAGTCAGTGCCGACAGTGCGTAGTTTAGTTATACACATTGATGCGGTGGTTAAATAGTTTAGTCCGCACAAGAATGCTCAACTGACACTACAACACACATGAAGTCCTAAATTACAACATTTTCTAATCTAGAATAATAGAACAAAGAGAGTAATATTTAAACTCCCCAGATATAGAGGCCCAACGAGATGCTCATACCTTAACTCTCTCCCACAGCTTTCCACCTCCCCACTACGAGTCTTAAAACGTGTGCTTTATTTCTTTCCATCCAGTCACCCAGATCACAGCTAACACCCACATCCCTAAGGATTTTTTTACCTTTCAACTTTACCAAAAGTATTAGGCTTCTTGCTAACAAATCAATCCTCTTAAAAGCATTTGACCAATCCGCACCTGCCTCCCTGAAAATATTCCCATAATGAATCAGACTGTTTTCAGTTCTTTTTACTCTAGTTATACATGTATCTGTACTGAATGTGTGTATATTTATTTTCAGTAGTGATAATCTGGTTGGTTAAAATGGCTGGATATTCATCTCCCGACATACAAATAGCTTACAGTTGCATGTGGCTATTGTAGTTTGGATGTATCGCCTTATTTTCTATACTGAAATTTATTAGCATGGATTAGAAATATGACACCCAATGTAACAAAGATTGGTACTTTGGCCACAATGGCTATGATAGTTTGTTTGTATCACCTTAATTTGTGACGGTGAATATGCAGGGCTGCACGTATGTTGTACAATCTTTTGTGGAATACTTTGCACATCGTAGTAAGGTCATCATGTTACTGATTGATGCCATTGGTGAGTGTTCCATGTTATATGTTAGCATATAACTTGTTACTTCTATTAATCTTGATTTAAGAATACAAAATAATTTGGTTGTAATAGAGAATTTTTCAAGCTAGACAGCAAGCAAGTGGATAACATACAAAAAACATGATTTGGCTGCAAGGAAACCCCAACATGAACTGGATGGTCTTTTTTTCCAAGAGTTGAATTTCATTTCAAAAAATTGCAAAGACAGCAAAATTGTTCATCTTAAAAAAATATCACACAAGACTTGCAAGTCCACTGCAATTACAATTCCTGACATATGAGTATGTTAGAGAATGATAGAGGAAGGAGGTCACAGAGTGTTGGTTATAAAAGAGTGACATTTGTCCATCTTTCATGCACATGCTATATATCTGAGCATCAGCAACTTATAGATAACGAAATTGAATTTCCAGTTGTAAAGAGTATCTTACGGATCGGCAGTTAGAGTTGGATATGTCATTGTTACGCTTAAAAGTTGAACACTTAAATCGAGTTGATGCACTTCTTTGTTGAATTTATTGTTCAGACAACAGATCTATGTTTTCTGTTTATACAAATTGGAAATGAGTCACTAACTGCTGTCATATGGCATGTAGATGTTTATCTTTTGGGAACAGTGATGTTGGTGTTTGGAATGGGTCTTTATGAGCTATTCATCAGCAACCTCGACTCGGTGAAGTCACTCTCAGAGGATGAAGAACCTTATACATCGAGTCTTTTTGGCATGTTCATTCTGAAGGTGACTGACTTTTCTTGTTACTGACCAGCTTTCATATGTCTAGTTACGTAAATTTACTTTCATGTACCATATCGGCCAATGCTGGGGATTTGACCGTGGCCAACTAACTCATTTTGAATATTCATATGCAAAGAGACTGATGAGGTGCTTGCAACATGTTCAGTTTAGTTTTGTAATTTTCTTTTCCTTTTCCAGGCACGACCGAAGTGGTTAGACATATCTACTGTCAATGAACTGAAAACAAAGATTGGCCATGTAATTGTTATGCTCCTTTTAATCGGGTTGTTAGAGAAGAGCATGTTAGCAGTTATACGATCTCCTCTCGACTTGCTTTGCTTTTCAGCCTCAATCCTCCTTTCCTCTGGTTGCCTCCTTTTACTTTCTAAGCTCAAAGATTAGAGACTAAAGGCACAGGTATATATCTTTTCTTGAAATGAGAGACTGTCTCTGGAAGAACATTTACGTGGTTATGTATATGACTTGTGTATATCAATATAACTGTTCTACTTGGTAGTTGAGTACGTAACAGTAAGAAAATGTAGTTCATATCCAACTGATAATTGGGGCAAAAGCAGTGCATACTGCAACTTGAACTTGGTTTGACATGGTTGATGTGGACTAACAACATTGCGTCTCAATGCACCGATTTCCCAGTGTTGGTTTTGATTTGGAATATTACTGAACGTCTAGACTCCTTTCATCTAGCTAAGAATCATTTCTGGGACAGGAATTACAGCGAAAATGCTTGGCAAATCATGCAAATATGTAGACCCTGTATGTACATGAACTCCTGGGACGAGACAAAACCTGGAAGAATTCATCAAATATGCTTCTACTGCCAATATTGGAGCTGAGATTTCTTGAGAAATATGGGAAAATCGACAAAAACACAGCACTCAACACGTAAGATTATGACCAAAACTTCTATTCAAGAAATTGTTTAGTGGGGAAAGTGTGAAACATGAATCCTTGTTTAGTGACACGGGAGGTGAAACTCTAGCTCTTCCACAATGGGGAGCATTGCCTCTTGCCGCAACACCACCTACAACCCACAATAATTTTGTGGAGAAAAGGGAGAGATAGATTCGAAGAAAGAGAAGGATAATATAGAGAATGAAGGAATTAATTAAAATTAATGAAAGATGGGATGTGAGATTCTTATTTAATAAATTTGACTTAAAATTTGGCTTCAACTGTGTATTAGACTTACGGGTTGGGGATGATCTCATCTTTTATATTATGTTGCAATTCCATTGGATGTGCTCTCGATATTGTTGTCAATTCACCTATGCTATATGATAACATAATGAAATATCTATCTATCTAATCAATATATAAACAAAAATAGACGTAAGTTGCAAGATTTCTTTCTCCTTATTAACTAAATAATTTAAGAACGGTTTTGGTCTCTGCTGGGGTTTCTTCTAGCGGCCAACTGACCCAAATGGAGGTTACCACTACTGGAACAACTAACTTAGCTGACGAAATTTTTTCGTCGGTTAAGAAGTCGTCTGGAAAAAGTCGTCGGTCAAGACTTTAGCTGACGAAATTACTGTTCATCGTCGGCTAAAGTCATTACAAAAAAGGATTGTATTGGCTACCTACTTAGCATCGGCGTGCCTTTACCATCGCTTAAGATAGACTTTTCACTACGGCAAATTGACGCTGTGGTATATCTTGCGACTGAGTTCTTGCCCGTCACAACAAGAGTAGCCAAACGCTGATATTTCACTACGGTAAACATCAGCCGTCGCATACACACAAATTCGCTACGCTCTAGTAGAAGTCCCAACCACTATCATGATCAACACTTTAGCAGACGAAAAAATTTCGTCGGCCTGTTAGCAAAATTCGTCGGCTAAGATGTCATCGGCAAAGACTCGTCGGTTATGACTTTAGTCGACAAAATAAAAGTATTCGTCGGCTATAGTTTAACACTTATCTGACGACTTATTTTCTATTTTTTGTCGGCTAAAGTAAGACTAAAACCGACTAAATATATTGTCGTCGGCCTGTTAGGTGTGACTTTGGCCGACGAAATATAAATATTTTTTCGGCTAAAGTATTTTATAAAAAAATTAAAAAATAACTATAGCCGACGAAATATACTAAAATTCATCGGCTTAATATTGAAAAATATATATATATATATATATAGCCGACGAATTATAGTAAATTTTGTCGGCTAAATACTACTATACCCGACGAAATAAGCCATATGTCGTCGGCTAAACCTTGAAAAAAAAATAGAAAACTACTATAGCTGACGAATTATGATAAATTTCGTTTGCTATAGTACTTTTTACTACTAAAAAACCACAAAATTTCTAAATTATCATCCAAGCAAGCTGCAAATTACACAAACAATTTCATATAATAAGCAACAACACCATTAAGTGGTTTCAATGTTTTTCATTAAATTATTTATTAGATGCTCAAAAACCCATAAAAGTATATAAAATCTATATCATCTAAATCTACATTTGCGCTAGGAGGAGATTGTTGTTGAGGAGGTTGCGGCGGCTGAGGTAGGGGAATATGCGTAGGCATGGGCGGAGCCAGAAGTCCCTGAAGCTGGGCAGCTGAAAAGTCTTGCAAGTACTGGAACATCTGCTGCTGCTGTGCCTGCTGGGTGGCATATACTGTCGCATTATACTCTTGTAAAGCGGTTTGGTGTTCCCGTAGCATCTAAACTTTCACCTCTAGCTGAGTCGTTCTGCTGCTAGTCGAGGCTGCATTTTTTTTGAAATCCGGGAGTGGTCTTCAATACCCCCTCGCCCTTCTTACCTAGACCACGGCAGTAGAAGTTATTTCCTCACTGTGGGAATGTTGTGCCCATGATCCTCGCCCCAACAATGAGTTCCGAAGTGTCGATCCAAGACATGGCTTCGGACATGTCTTCCTCCTGCGTGTCTGGCCATGTCTTCCTCACTATAGCAGTCATCACCTCGTCACTAGCCTGCCTCACCTTCGCCTAATTGGATAGGCAAAATAATTAATTAACATTTTGAAATATATATATATATATATATATATATATAATTTAAAAAATTTGAAAACGTAAAACGACTTACAATATCCTCCTAGGCGTCAGGATATGTCTTTTCGTACGTATAGACGTACCGGTTGACTTCTGGATGTTCCCTAGCCGCCTCGTCCATCAACGATGTGAACGATCTAGAACCGGCATGATGATTCCTTGTGTTGCGTTGCCGGTTCTGAGCGTTCGCCCGAGAAACGGCATACAAAGAAAAAAAATAAAAAATTAGTAAAATATTTTAAAACATACTAATTAATAACAATATAAGAAATTTTTTTTAATTACCTGTTTATGAGGGTTGTTGAATTCTGATATCAGAAGTCAACGCCACTCGTACTCCCTAAACTGGAACTCAAGGGGTACCATGCGTAGTCCAGTGGGTCAGCAACTCGTTCTTCTACTCCTTGTACCTACAGATACCACAAAAAATTATAAATATTATTAATTACACATATAAACAACGTTCGCCCAACTCATTCTTTCATTAACTTTCCAACGTACCTTCCCCCATGAACAACGTCCGCCCAAGTGTTCCTCAGATGCTAGGAAACGTCAAACTACACCTGCATTAAAACTTTTATTAGTTTAGTTTTTCATAATCAACAATATAATACATAATATTAATTGTGAATTTTTTAAACTTACTGACATTGCGTTGTGGACTATGTCCTTAACCTCCTGTGGGACCTCGCCCCAGTTTGACCACAACTTAGGGCCAGAGTACATCTTCGTCTTCCCGCCCGATACTTCGTTGCCATCCCCGTCAGTATCGATGACAATCTTTCCTGAGGTACTCACGGTCTTCTCGAGAGCATTCCCTGTGACGGGACCTCTCTTCTTCCTTGTCGGCTGTGCTCCGACAGTGCCTATCACAAATTGATTATTAATAAATTTTTCTTATTATGACATTATAAAAAAAAAATTATTTATATTTCATTACCTGGGGGCGTTGTGGCGGACACGACGGATTCCGACTCTGTCGCCGATGATGATACCCTCGCAGAAATAAGATCCGTACCAAAAGGCACAAACTGGTACGCCGGCTGCCTCGAGGAGTGAGGGACGCTCAGCTGCTTCGATGTGCGTCCGGCTGCCTCGAGGAATGTGTGGCCCCCGGCTTTCTGGAGGAATAAGTGGCGTTCGGCTACCTCTGCGTCTGCTCGAGAAGGGACACACGTCGGGCTGTCATGGGGTCCTGAAACGACGCTTAAGGGTTACTAGACATTTCCATAGACGATTCAGACCTTTGGCCCTTTAAACTTTTTGTTTTACCGAAAAAGCCTTTCATCCTGTTTAAAATATTAATTTATTAAATTATTAGAATTTTAATTTTTAATTGGAATTTTTTATATTTTAATTAAACTAAAATTATTAAAACTATTAACCTCATCATGCAAATATAATCCACAAATAAATTCAGAAAAATTCACGGATACAAATAAATTTATATACATCAATATATAAATCAATAATCAATATATAAATCAATTCAATATATACATCAATTTTTTCATATAATTCAATATATAAATCAATAATTCAATATATAAATCAATAAATCAATAAATCAATATATAAATATATAAATCAATTCACTATATACTTCAATAAATTCATATAATTCAATATATATACATCAATAATTCAAAAATTATATAATGCAATATATACATTGAATCGCATATACCTTAATTTCTTTAAAAATTCGAAAGAGAGAGGAGGGCAGTGGGAGGCGGAGGAGAGGGAGCGGAGTGGAGGCCGAGAGGAGAGAGGGAAAGAATGAGAAAATTTTAGGGTTTCTGTCGCTGGGTTTTGATATATAGGAAGAAGTATAGCCGACAACATAAAAAATTCATCGGCTAAAACTACGTGTTTTGTCGGCTATAGTTCAACTTTAGCTGACGAATTTAAAATAATTCATCGGCTATTTACAATATTATAGCCGATGAATTTACTAAAATTCGTCGGCTATAGTACTTTTTATATTAATCCATTTAATTTATTTGCAATTTATATGTTCAATCTTGTGAAACAAAAATTCGATCGTCAAATATCATCATTATGTTGAAATATGTGTATTGGTAAATTTTCAACTTGATCTGACAACGTTAAGGACTCTATCCGGACGGTCAATCTCGTAAGTCAAACCTCTAAATGCAAATAAACGGTAATTTGACCATCTAAATTACGTATTTTGACCGAACCTTCAACTACAAAAAGTTTCAACTTGATCCGACGCAACCATTGGTATCAAAATTTTATGAAAAATAACCATTAGAGATAGTGCTACCTCTATGGAGAAAGAATGATAAAATGCATTGACCGTAACTATCGGCACCGAAACTTTATCGGAATTATGTGATTTTTCAACCGTAGACATATTTCATCGTTCCGGTCATATCTTATTTCACAACTTTTTTTCGTTTGAAACTTCTACGTAAAGTTTGTTTTTGAAACGGAACATTTACTACACTTGGTAAACAAGTCATACAACATTAGTAGACATATTGTGATTGTGATGATCAATGTTGCGAAACGAAAATCCGACCGACAGATATCATCATTATGTTGAAATATGTGTATGGGTAAATATTCAACTTGATCCGACAACGTTAAGGACTCGATCCGGACGGTCAATCTCGTAAGTCAAACCCCTAAACGCAAAAAAACGGTAATTTGACCGTCTAAATTATGTATTTTCCCGAACTTTTAACTACAAATAGATTGAAATCGATGAGACGCAACCAGTGGTATCAAAGTATTAATTTATTTATTTAACTATAGCTAACGAAACATTAGGGTATTCGTCGGCTATAGTATAGGGTTTATGGTTTAGCCGACGAAACATTAAGGTATTCGTCAGCCAATATTGTTTTAGCAGACGAAATACATCTTAATTCGTCGGCTAAGTGAGCTTTAGCCGACGAAACATGCTATAATTCGTCGGCTAAAACTGAAAATACATAAAAAAACAGGCTGTTTACTGTAAACCATACCAATTTCCTATTCATATATCATCAAAATTAAACAAAATTATGAATTCAGTAGCGGTAGCATATAAAGCAAACTTTAATTTGTATTACAAATTCAAACTAAGAAGGCTCGTAATCGGAATCATCCGATAAGTCTTCTTCGGTGTCAGAATTAATTTCTGGCAATCTATGCATTTTCTCATCACAAGAGTTTTCGTCTGTTTCTTGATTTGGATCAACATCAATAAGCCTTGCGTCTAAATCACGAATTCGAACCGAACGACCCGCTTTAAAATTATTAAGGCGAATTGTAGAGGGGTTAGGAATACCTATTGCGATGGGCTCTTGATACACAACATCTTCTTCCTCGTCTTCGGCCTCTCCAAGTATAGCCGCCCGGTAAATGTTTCGAGGGTGCACAAGGTTGACTACTTTCCACGCATCACCCTTAACAAGGTCATCAATATAAAACACTTGTTTTACCGATGTGGCAAAAACGAATGGATCATCTTCGTAACAGCTTGTAGCAGTGTTCACCAATAAAATCTTGTACTGATCGATCTTCATGCTCTGCGGGCTGCTAGTATCAAACCATCTACACTTGAAGAGGTGCACTGTCATGTCTTGCCCATAAAGGAGTTCCACCACTGAATCGAGAATACCATAATAGTCAACTCCATTCCGCCCACCATGTGTCATCACCCCAAAATTTTGTGTTCTCCGTCTGTTGTCTCTCTGTTCACATATAAATTCCACGCCATTAACCTTGCACATCGGATAAAATCTTGACATTATTGGTTCAACGCTAGAAGTCTTAGTTCGTGCGACCAATTTAGGTGACCATCGAATTGAATATGGTTCATCTGCAACCAAATATTCAATGTATTGTAAAATATAAATAATTATGCAATGAAAGAGTCATGAACAAAAATTAAGAATTACATACCCAGCCGCCAAAATAGTTCGCGAAATCCTTGTTGGGGTAGTCGAGATCACCTTGAATGTTTGAACAGTATAAATGGATGTCTTTCCAGTATTCAACTTCTGGACAGTTAATCAATACCTACCAATGGGCTATAACTAGCTCATGTGGTTGCAACTTGTAGGAGTATGACAAAATTCCATAAACTTCAACATCATTAGAGACTATGGAAATGTTGAACTTCGGTACATCTACCGGTATGGTTTGTGGATTTTCCTTCAACGCTTCTAAATACAACTTCATATGGGTGACGCACTCGTGCACAATATATGCTTCAGCTATGCATCCTTCAGGCGCGGATTTATTTGCCACATAAGCTTTGTAGTCTCCAAGTTGCCTATAAATAAATTGTTGTAATGTGTTATGATTATATATTGAACATGTAAATTATAAATTTAGGTGTAAAAAACATAAATTTCCATGGGATACATCCTAGTGTACTGGACCGGTAAGCAACAATTGCTCGGGAAGATGGATTATCAGGTGCAACATGATGTCAAAAAAATTTGGAGGAAATATCCTCTCAAATTTACACATGATATAAATAATATCCTCTTGCATTTCTCGGAGGTCAGATTCGTCACTTCTCGTGTGCATAACTTCTGGAAGAATCTTGACAACGCTACTAACGGCTCCACCACCTGACAGGGAAGGAACGGTCGAATGAAAATAGGGAAGAGACGTAGCAGAATATGACAGTCATGACTCTTTAACCCGTACATTTTATTGTCCCGAATGTTTACACACCAGGCTATATTTACTGCGTAGCCTGAAGGATACTTCACATAACTCATCCACCTGAAAATTACGTTCTTCTAGTCAGGCTTCACGGTGTAAGTAGACGCATTTTTTCTTCCCTTCTTTCAACCACAAATGTCTTCATATCTCTATTTTTTTAAGATCAATGCGTGTCTTCGGACCGTCTTTCATCTTCCCCTCCAAGTTCAGCACTGTTCCCACCACACTCTCGCGTACATTCTTTTCTATGTGCATCACATCTAGGTAGTGTCTGATTAACAACTTACTCCAGTATGGTAGTTCCCAGAATATGCTCTTATGTGTCCAAAATTTATACATGTCGGGTCTGTCAGGTATTGCCGCCATAATATTGGGATGATTGCTGAGCTGCCCAATATCATACTCATTAAACACTGCTAAAATGTCTTCCCCCGTCAATCTTCTCGAAGGCACACAGTTTTCTACAGTCCCATCAAATGCATTACCGTCAAACCGCCATTCATGATCATACGGAAGGAGAGTACGGTGACCCAATCTGCATATCTTGTTGCAATGATTATTGCTCCCCTTATCGCTAAGGCACTCTAGACAAGCCTTGTATCCCCTAACAACGTTGCCCAACAACATCTCATGGGCAGAAAATCACTGATGATACCAACAACCATGACATGCATCTGAAACATCTCGTGCATGTACTTGTCATAAGTGGGATGACCAACGTCCTAAAAAAACTTAAGCTCTTCAATCAAGGGTCTTAAATACACATCGAGACACTTCCCTGGATAACCGGGCCCCAGAATCAACAAACTCAACGTATTGTATTCCTTCTTCATGCACATCCATGGAGGAAGGTTGTATGGTACCAAAATCACCGGTCATACACTGTATTGAAGACTCATGTTGCCAAAAGGATTGAACCTATCGGATGAGAGCATGAACCTCACATTTCGTACCTCTGACACAAAATGAGGAAACTCAAGGTCTATATGCTTCCAAGCCTCCCCGTCAGCAGGATGTATAAGGATATCTTCATCATACAATTATCTATGAGCATGTCAACTCATAGCTTTGGCCGTGTGTGATGACATGTACAACCGCTCCAGCCTATCCCTCAAAAGGAAATACCGAAGTGCCTTCACAGGTTTCCTATTGCCTGCAGGAGTCAGCTTATACCTGTCACTCTTACATACCGGACATGCGTCAAAGTCACCAAGGTCATTCCCTTCTCGATCTTTACCCCAGAAGAGAACACAATCATATCTGCATGCATGGATCTTGATGTAAGAAAACCCAAGATCTTTTAGGATACATCAGACCTTTTGATGAGTGGTAGGAAGACGATGACCGTGGGGCAGCATCGAAGCAGTGTACTGTAGAAAATCATCAACAGCCTTCACGGTTGATTTTGTCTCAACTTTAATCTTCATAACGTCCATCACACTTTCAAGAACCGTCTTCTGACAACCGGGGCACACAGGGGTCTGTTGGAAAGCAAGTAGTTTGTTATACTTGTCAATACCAGCAGTGTTGACACTGTAGGGCAGGGTTGCACCGGTCCAGGCATATACGTTCCTTCAGAGCATACACCGCTCTCATAAGGAAACATATCATTGATGAAGGCCGTTGTTGGATCGTTGGATGTACTACCCATCTCAGAAAATTGTCCATGATCATGCGGATCCCCTAATGATGTTTCACCGTGATATATCCAACATGTGTACTTCTCCCAAAACCCATTACTCTTCAGGTGCTGTCAAACCTTGTTAATTGCAAATCGATGCATATGGCTACGACACTGACATTTAGTGCACGTCTCATGCCCCGACCCAAGTTTGTCTTCCTAAACCTGAGTTAGGACGTGCGTGACCCATCCCAAGTGAGATTTATTCGAAATCCCCCTTGAAAAAGGATAACCCGTATTCCCAAACCAATTTCAAACGGTCCAAACGAAACCGGAATAGACCTCACAGCCGAAGTTTATCCCGATTCCCGCATTTGGATCTCAAACCAACCATTTAGAGGACCTAGGGGTTCTAATAATATTTGTGACTGCACCCGAATCCCAGTCAGGCTGCCTACGTACCCTGTCCTCAGGGATCAAGTCACACGTAGCTCTTATTTTACTAACGTCCTAAACGGACAAATCTCGTTTTTCTAATTATCAGTCGATCTAATATAAAGGGTAGCAAACACCAATGCATTCCCGGAATTTAACCTCTCCGTTGAGGTAATTACCGATCAACTAATTTTCTGGGATTATCCCTAACAATCCAACGTACAAATAAACAATATCCACCCACAAACACATAAATATAAAAATAGACAATTACGGAAATATATAAAGCCATTCAAGGGCATATAGGTAAAACCACTCAAAGGTACCTTTGTAGTTAACTTAAATTCTCAAGGGTAGTGTTGTCAATTCACTCTTAATGGCAGCCTGGTAATTATGCTAAGCTGTTAGGGGTATTTTAGAAATTTCAGCCATAATGGCAGCCCCTGTAAATAGACAATACAATCAGGGGTAGTAAGGTCTTTTTAACCTCAATGGCAGCCCTATAAATATACAAATCTGACAGAGGTATTTTGGAATTTTAGCCCTAGTGTGGCAGTCAGGTAATTATCTCAAACTAGCAAGGGTATTTCTAGAATTTCAACCCTGAGGGCACCCCTGTAATTTTCCCAAACTGTCAGGGGCAGTTCTGACCTTTTCCATCACGGTAAAACTGTAAAAGGAAGTTCTATCGCGGTAAAAACTAGGGTTTTTACCCTCTGTTTCTCCGATCGGCTGGTTCGTCGGAAAACCAGGGTTTTCCGGCCAAACCAGCTTCCATCAACTGCAAATCCAACTTTTATACAACCTAGACTATACAACAATACCACAACACGAGAGAAAGTCGAGTTTTTCTTACCCTAAACCTGTGCGTCTGAATATTCCGGCGATTCTCCTCGGTCTGCAACCGTATAAAACAAATCCTGGCCTGCAGCCGTATAAAATAAATCATGGTATGTGGCCGTATAAAATAAATCGGGAAAAACATTTCACAAATCATCGATCACACATAATAGAGTCAGAGCTAAGAGCTCTAGCGTACCTCTCTGTGAGGACGCAATCACGCTTTAACACCACCATCTCCCCCAATGGAAGAGCAGCGCAACGAGTGGCGTGCTTCCACTTCGTCGAACGAGGAGCGCTGCTTGCTAGCTAAAAACAAACAATACATCTGACGACCCATCATGACAGTGAGCCCCGCGGGCTATGGTCGGAGCTAAGAGCTCTGATGTCTCATCCACTGTCAAGTGAGAACGCAAATCTCTCATACATCCACTCTCCGTAAGAACACACATATCCCGTGCTTCCACTCTGCCGAATGAGGAGCGCCGAGTCGGCGCGCTTCTACTCCGCCAAACGAGGAGAGCCGCCCGCTAGCTATAATCATCAAACGACCCTTTATGATGAAATTTTAAAACAAATTCCTGATATTTTTCACAAACCCAGGCCCGAAGCCTATTTAAAATCCAGGCCGAAAGCTTATTTAAAATCCAGGCAAATGCCAAAAATACCTTAAATCCCGGTAATATACCAAACAATCAAATCCCAGTAAAACATTGGGTCCGAGTCCCATCTGTACGACGAGACTCTCCCGTCAAAAACCATTCAAAATCCAAGTGAAAACAAGTAAGCTGAATCCATAAATCAAATGGAAATAAAAGAATAAAAACCCACCACCGGGGTGCTCGCAAAACCAAAAGAAATCGAAAATGTACAGAAACCCGAAATATCAATCGTTCTAGGAACATTTTAAAACCATTTAATTATTAAACCATGACATGTTTTTCTCTTTAAAACAAATCAGGTCCACTCAACATACTGGCCATGCATCTCTTGCTCTAGGCACGATACTCTAACCGTCCTCATATTTAGTGACGTCTCTCTTGCCCGAAAGCGGTTCTCTGACCGTCGTAAAATATTCCTCCTCGAGCTTTATGGACCTGCGCGCGTCCGCTGCGCCACTTGATACTTTACGTAATTTGGTTCTCTTGACCACATCCAGCACCTCAATCACCGGATTATCCCTGATCCTCCTCTGATATAATTATGCAACACCAACGTGTTAACATAGGTGGTTATACCTAGTCTTTTAACCCATCAATCGAATGTGGGACGCGAGACGACTATCAAATAGTCTAACATCCCCATTTTCCTAGTTTGACCAGGAAAAGTCAATGATAGACTTTATGGTTGACCAAGTCTTTCCTGGGTCGACCAGGAAATTGACCAAAAATTTCCAACTAATCGACAAAGTTCAAACCCTCAAAAGCTCGAAAATTGTCGATTTATCAATTCAAACAATATTAGGCGCACCTTTAAGCCTATTTACGCCAAATACTGAAATTCGAATTTATTTTTCCCAAATCTGGTTCGTTACCAAACTTACGAACGTCTCGACTTTTCGATCCCACGAAAAGTCTATAACGACATCTAATGTAATTGATATCGCAAACTCTATCGTTATCATTAATCTTACTAACTCCAACCACAGGAGGCAATCCCTGGCCACCACACACACTAAAAAGTATAATTGCTTGTTACACTTGGAAAGGAAATAATACAATTAAACATTTCCAAGGATTCTAATCACCCAAACCTTAGGTCCGAGATTTGAACCTAGGCTCTGATACCAGTTGTCACGCCCTGACCCAAGTTTGTCTTCTTAAACCTGGGTTAGAACGTGCGGAACTCATCCCAAGAGAGATTTACTCGAAATTTTCCTTGAGAAAGGATAACCCTTATTCCCAAACCAATTTCAAACGGTCCAAACTAAACCGAAATAGACCTCACAGCCGAAAGTTATCTCGAATCCCGCGTTTGGATCTCAAACCAACCATTTAGAGGACCTAGAGGTTCTAATAATATTTGTGACTGCACCTGAATCCCGGTCAGGCTGTCTACGTACCATATCCTCAGGGATCAAGTCACACGTAGCTCTTATTTTACTAACGTCCTAACCGGGCAAATCCAGTTTTTCTAATTATCAATCGATCTAATATAAAGGGTAGCAAACGCCAATGCATTCCCAGAATTTAACCTCTCCGCTGAGGTAATTACCGATCAACTAATTTTCCAGGATTATCCCTAACAATCCAACGTACAAATAAACAACATCCACCCACAAACACATAAATATAAAAATAGACAATTACTGAAATATATAAAGACATCTATGGCATTATTTGACGTCATCCTTTAACGCCGTGTAAAGTGATGTTGTCCTTTTAAGACTGGTTCCATGGCATTTCGTAAACGCCAAAAAATTATACTTCATGACGTTTGTAAAACGCCGTTAAAAGTTTTCTATGACGTTTAGGAAACGTCATCAAAAGTTTTCGACGACGTTTAAGAAATGTCATGGAATTACATTCAATGACGTTTTTAAACGTCATGAAATATTTCACTTTAAAAATATATATATATATATATATATATATATATATATATATATATACTGATTTCCAGATTAAATGCAGAAAATCAGTATACCTAAATATCAAAATTATTATACAACACAATGACAAAGCTCTATATGTATGTAAGGACCGTTACCAATTCAGATACATGTAAGCTAGCTAAGAGAAATACAAATGTACAGAAGTATTACATATTAACAAGGTAATGGATCCAGCTGCATGTGGTCCTCTCCAACTATGTAGAAATACAGGGTATAGAATGCAACTTTAAAGTCTGGGTTCACTACTACAACCTTTTCTTATTCGTCTTCAATGTACACCTGCAAAGAAAGTTATAAAGATGCTTAGCTATTACATAAAATAACTTAATTTGGAAGATCAAAATGAAGAAATTTGCATGTCATAAAGATGCTTCGCTATTACATAAAAGAACTTAATTTGGAAGATCAAAATGAAGAAACAAGTATAAGTAATGAATCAAAGATATAACACACTTTAAAATTAAACAGTAAATAAAGAACAGGAACATAAAACACAGAATCAAAGATTAAACACATAAAATATATCTAAGATTAGGAGTTTCTATACAGAAAATCATACTATTGTACCATGCCACATGAGTTATGGTGACATAAGCCAGATGTTATCCATTGTATAACATCAACAAGCACGAATACAGCCTCAAACTTTAGGGTCATAATTAAGAAACATACATATGAATAATTCACACACAAAAGATATATATCTATGCAAAGAAGAAAAAAATAAGTAAAGGTCATGTACCTTAGACTAGAAAAATGTGATACATCCGGTGTAGTAGGGATCATTGTTCTCATCAAACTTCTTATGTTTCAAATCTAGGTGCATCTGCATAACAAAGTCATGTCATTGAAGAACCAATATGGATCAACTTATATCCTTGAGAAGAACCTAATCTTAATAAACATAAATGGGATCATGACCTATATGACAATTGTTGAACGGTAATGTAGCAATATCACATATATCAGCAAGTTTATCTCCTATTGCAATGACATGACCTACAAATAGAATGTCTAATTGAAGGGTTACAATAGAATTTCAGCAATGTTAGGTTTTAGTCAGCAAACAATATGCTTGTGGAACTAAAAGCTGTGGAGTCAAATACAATAAATTCTAAATCTGGAAAAGCAACACAAAGACAAACATTATGGATATGAGTGATACCGACTAATTCCTAGGCTCATAATAAATTGATAGTAGCCTGCAAAACTCCATGTTTTGAAATTTTTTTCTTGAGTTTTATTTTCTATTTTGTTGAACATAATAAGAACATGAGAAAATATGACACATACGGTTTAGAACAGCAAGGCCAAAACCACACTGTGGTGCATTTTAAAATTAGCTCCCAAGATCACGACGACTCAGTTGGTTAGGAAACCTTTAACATGTTGCATTACAATGTTGGTATCCTATAGAAGGGATTATAAACTATTATGTCCTGCTCAGACCTGGAAAGGCTTCAAAAATGCAAATATCATGGAAATAGAAAAGGTTTCTAGTCCCAATGTGCAAGTTATTCTTACAGATGTTATCAACAAGAGAAAACATACAAAATAGCTATTAACCTAGTTCAATTTCTATTGGCAAACTCCATTCCAAATACATTCAACAATCCCCAACATGATCAGAATAACAGTTGTAAAGAGTGTTTGCTCCTAAAACATAAATTGATTGATTACCATGGTGAAAACCTCAAAGTAAGAATGATATTTTCTTCGCAGCAAATTCAAGTTTTGTTAGTCAATCAAATTGGAAACTCAATAAGCTATCAGAAAATCATCTTAATATTTTGTTAACCAGCTAAATTTTTACACCACAAATGAGAGAGTGAGAGAGACATATCTGTATAAGCATTAATGCAGAACACCAAAATAAAAGAAACAAAGTAGTAATGGAATTAGCACCACAGATCGACTACTTTCATTTGTCAACAGTAACAAACAGATAGAACATCCACCATATTTGATACTGAAGCCCTATCCTACATGAGTATCTACTTCAAATTCAATATTCGCATTACTCCAGTCCAATGTCACATTCAAAATGATGCAGAACAACATCAAATCTCTAGTTAAAAAACCAAGATTAGCTAATCTATAAAGCTCTTCAAAACTGAGCCCGCGGGCAATATGATTATAGATTTCCTTGATGGCATGCTCCAGGACCGTCCACGTCTTCTCTGCGTATTTCATATCAACCATGACCCAATACTTAAACCATTCAATCTGGAAGTTCCTCTTCTTCGGAGCACTCAGCTCGAGACGACTCAAAATTTGAAAACCCCAAATCGCGATTTGAGTATCTAGTGGAGTAGGTGAGATGGGGTTGGAGATAGAGGGAGTGAGAAGTTAGGGTTTGGGATTGGAGGAGAAGGAAGTGAACTAGTTGAAAAAAGGAGGACAAATTGATCGGAAAAAGAGAATTACCAAAACCTAAAAACCCCTAATTCAAACAAATCAGAGTAAGCAAAAATGTACAGATCGAGGATACCGTCTTCATTCTCTTCGCCGGTGGAAACGGCGACTTATCGGGACTGACGATCGGAGCGAGTTAGGCCCTGATATCTTCTTCATCTCCAGCGAAGGGCTCCTCTTCTCAGTGCTCAGAGTCGAGAGCGAACAGAGAGACGAGAGCGAAGCTTGGTTGGTGTGAGAGAGCGTCTTTTTCTTGTCTAAATAGAAAGAGAATATTGGATTTTTTGTTTTTTGAACAACTAATCACAAACGTTACAAATTTCATGGTATGAAAATAATTTACGGCGTTTCACAAACGTAATAAAAGAACATTCAGACGGCGTTTTGTAAATGTTATAAACTTGAATGGCATTTGATAAACGTCATAGATGCTTGAGATGTTTAATGGCGTTTGAAAAACGTCATAATTAAGGGGAGTCCAAAATTCAATGACGTTTTCCTTTCTTAAATGTCATAAAGTTATTATTCAAGGCATTTTTCTTAAAAACGTCATAAGTAAAGTGTCATTAAAAGGTGTATTTGTAGTAGTGAGAGAAAATTTAAAGATGTATTTTTTAAAAAAAAAATTCTGAAATTTAGCGCGGGGAGAGGAATTTTAAAATTTTTAGCTCTTAGCTGACGGAATGCAATAATTCCGTCCGCTAAGGGATGAACAATTTTTTCTGAAATTTTGGTCTAAAATTTTGTGCGGAAAAATTGTTCTGAATTTTTTTTACCCTTAGCCGAATAATTCCGTCAACCAAGTAATACCTTAGGAGACGGAATTATTTAATTTTGTCGACTAAGGGGTAAAAAATTATTTTTTTAGAACTTGGCCGGACCTTCAACTAAAATAGTTTTAAATTGATGAGACGCAACCAGTGGTATAAAAATTTAGTAAAAAATAACTCTCGAAGATATGGCTACTCATAGGGAGAAAGAATGGTAAATTGCGTTGACCGTAACTATTAGCACCGAGACTTTGCCGGAATTACGTGATTTTTCAATCGTGGACATATTTCACCATGCCGGTCATATCTTATTTCATGAATTTTTTGCGTTTGAAGGTTCTACATAAAGATTGTTTTTGAAATGGAACATTTTACTTAAAACTTAGTAAGGAAGTTATACAACATTAGTAGACATGTTGTGAATCTGATGATCAAACTTGACAAACAAAAATCTGACGTCAGATTTGATCATTATAGTAAAACATGGATATGGTAAAAAATTCAACTTGATTCGAAAATGTTAAGGGCTCGATCCGGACTGTCAATCCTGTAAGTCAAACCCCTAAATGCACGGAAATGATCATTCGACCATCTAAATTACGTATTTTGGCCGAACCTTCAACTGAAAATAGTTTCAAATCGATGAGACGTAACCAATGGTATAAAAATTTACTAAAAAATAACACCCGAAGATAGGGTTACCCATAGGGGAAAGAATGGTAAATTACGTTAACCGCAACTATCGGCACTGAGACGTATTTCACCATTCCGATCATATCTTATTTCACGACTTTTTTGAAAATTTTTCTTCCTATGTACAGTTACAAAGAAAAAAACTTATGGCTGATTTGTTACTGTATTTTTAATCTTAGTCGACTGAATATAAACTTTTTCGTCTTCTAAGATCTTTCTTTGCCGACGGAATATAGTTTTTTCTGTCGGCTAATAAAGCTCTTTGACGGCGAAAAAGTTTATATTCCGTCGGCTAGGCTCTTAAGTCTTAGCCGACGGAATATAAATATTTTCGTTGACTAAGAGCTTTCTTAGCCGACGGAAATAGTCAGGAACACAGTTCCGTCGGCTAAGAAGGGCTTAATCGACGGAAATTCCTGACGACCTTTTTCTAAGAAAAGCTTAGTTGATGAACTATTTCTCATAGCCGATAGAACTAGTTTTTTGGCTAAGAAAATCATAGCCGATAGAACTAGTTTTTTTGGCTAAGAAAATCATAGCCGACAGAACAGTTTAGATTTCGTCGGCTAACAGTGAAAATCCACTAGTGGTCGTAAGAGAGGCAGCCACAATAAGAAGACTGCTGGGGGTGGAAATTCTGAGAGTTCATATTCCATGGTGCCTAGTGCACTTCGTGTTGTGAAGCTAGCATGGGTTCTGTATCCGAGACAGTGGAGAGTTTGGTTGAGTTGGGGTTAAAGATTGTAGAGGAGGAATTTGGTTCTGGGGAGCAGTGGAGTGATTCTTCTGTTGGGGTCGGAAAGATCCCTTCCAACTTCTGGTAGTTTTCTCTTCGTTTCTTTAACAATGAAAGGTACACTGATGAGTCTTAGACCTGATTTGTGAAGCGATTAGGAGACTATTACGGCTTGGGAGATTCATTATTTTTTTTTCTAGTTTGGTGGATCCATGCACCTTTTTAATGTAGTTTTATGGTTGTTCTTTTATTTTCTTTGCTGGTAGGGTTACCCTTGTATTGTATGGTTTTCAGAGTATGTATGCTTTCAGAGTATGTATGCTTGACCTTTTGGTCGTTTTTATCTTGTGATCGATGGACTTCTCCATTTACCTAAAAAATAATAATGAAATATCTAATCAAATCATATCACAATATCGCATCTGCATTTACCTTGTTAAAAAGGTAATTTTTTTATAACTGAGAGTGAGATAGCAAGTCACTTGGAGATGAGAGCTTTCTACTGGCTTCTGTCCACTTAGAGATGAAATTTCCATATTCACATGTCAACCTAGTTAGCCTCTCGAAAATTTCGAAGGGATATTACCCAAAAAACCTTCTTCGAAATTTTTGAGACTCCTCGACTGTGTTCAAGATGAAAAAGGATCGGATGTTCCTCAGAGATTAGAGATCTTGAGGAGGCAGACAACTCAATTGTTTTCAAAAAAAAACTCCCACTACCCTAAAAAACACATTTGTGTGGCTGATCATTTAGCTTCTTTAGATCATGACACTTAGGATCTGATAACATCATAGCCATAACCAATGCAAACCCTAGAATCTTAAGCTTAGCTCAAATGGAAGAAGAAGAAATGAGAGAGAACCTGGAGCAAGATTATCTGATCTATTCCAAAATATGAAAGCTTAATTCAGCAGAATACAGAGAAGCAGTAGTTATAGGTACTGACAAAATAAAACAACCCGGAAAAATAGGAACTAACAACACAGAAAAATAGGTGCTGACAGCAATAGGAGCTGACAGCTGTAAACCATCAAGAGGTCAATACATTTTCTTCACCTCCCCTCAATCTCAGCTCGGGTCACCAAGTTGAGATTGGTACAATGCAAGATGAAAGCAGGACTGTGAAGACCCTTTGTAAAAATATCTGCAGTTTGTTCGTCAGTAGGCACATACTGCAGCAGCAAGTCATGTTTCTGTACTCTTTCTCTGACAAAATGAAAGTCATTGTCAAGATGTTTTATACGAGAATGAAAGACTGGATTTGTGCTCAAAGCCAAAGTGGACAGGTTGTCACATTTGAGAACAGGAGGACTTGGAATCCTGATATGAAGATCACACAGAATGTGCCTTATCCAAGAAATTTCAGCTGTTGTATTAGCCAGTGCACGATATTCTGCTTCAGTAGAGCTCCTGGACACAGATCCTTGCTTCTTGGATTGCCAAGACACTGCACAATGTCCTAAGAACACAACAAAACCAGTAGTAGATCTTCTTGTATTCACCTCTCCAGCCCAATCAGCATCAGAGAAGGCTTTAACAAAAGGAATACTGTAACCTTTCTTGTAAAACAGACCTGTAGTTAGAGTACCTTGAAGGTACCTTAGAATTCTTTTGACTGAAGAGTAGTGCACATCAGTTGGAGAGGACATGAATTGGCAAACAGTATTAACTGCATAAGCTATATCTGGTCTGGTAAAGGTAAGATACTGAAGAGCCCCAACGATGCTTCTATAAAATGTAGGATTAGCCAAAGATGTACCTTCATCTTTAAGAAGCTGAACATGAGGAAGACAAGGTGTTTTACAGCAATTCTTGCAAGTAGACAGACCTGCCTTTGCAATAAGCTCTGTGGCATATTTTTCTTGAGAAAGGAAAATTCCATTTCTCCTGTACTCAACATTAATTCCAAGGAAATATGTCAAAGCTCCCAAGTCTTTCATATCAAACACTTCACTGAGTTCAGAAATCACAGCTTGCATTCCCTCTTTGTCTGACCCTGTAATAATTATATCATCCACATACAGCAAGAGAGCAATCAAACCAGTATCAGAATTTTTTATGAACAAGCTAGGATCTGAATGGGAGAAAGTAAAACCCAAAGAAGGAAGAAAACTAGTAAATTTCTCATTCCAAGCTCTTGGAGCTTGTTTAAGACCATAGAGAGATTTCTTTAAAAGACAAACATGCTCAGGAAAATTTGGATCTTCAAACCCTTGAGGTTGCTGCATAAAAACTTCTTCTTTAAGGTCTCCATGAAGAAAAGCATTCTTCACATCAAGTTGCCTTAAATCCCAGTTATTCATAGCTGCAAGAGTAAGAATTATCCTCACTGTACTGTGTCTAACAACCGGACTAAAGGTCTCATCATAATTCAACCCTTTCTCCTGACTATACCCTTGAGCCACTAATCGAGCTTTAAATCTGGACACTGATCCATCTGGATTTTTCTTGATCTTATAGATCCACTTACTACCAACAACATTTTTCTTTTCGGGCAAAGGAACAAGAATCCATGTTCCTTGATTCTTAAGAGCAGAAATTTCTTCATTCATTGCTTCTTCCCACTTAGGTTTTCCAGCAGCATACCTGTAAGCACTAGGTTCAACAATTTCACTCAAGTGAATAGCTGAAGAAAATCCACTAAAGTAAGCAAATTCATCAACCAGATTTTGTTGAACAATGCAGGAAAAGGCACAGTAGTCATCAAAAGATTTCTTCCTAACAATCCCATTTTTTTGCTCTTGTAAGCATAGAATGACTATTATATGACTGAGCAGGATCATTCACAAATGATAACTCATAGGGCAAAGCATCACCATCAATCTGATTTGCAACAAAAGGCAAATTACTCATGTACTCATTTACACTAGTACCACTGATGCCACCATCTCTATTCTCACCAATATCACTATTAGAATATTCAGACAAATTGCCTTCAATATCATTGGAATTGTCACCATCTGTTACTGCATTACCTGATTTTTCAGACACATTGCCTTCAGCATCATTAGAATTGTCACCATCTGTTACTGCATTACCATCTACTGCCTCACAATGTTCTGCACCACTACTAGCAGCATTACCACCATTTGACTCAATACCACCATACGTGTCACTACCCCCCTCAGAAGCCATAACAGACACAGTATGAAAAGGCTTAGGAAAAGTGAGACCGAAAGAACAAGTTGTCTTGGATGACACAGGTGGCTGTAGAGGAAGAAGATGATAGGGGAATAAAGTCTCATCATGGATAACATGCCGACACAGCCACAACTTATTCAAGGAGATACTGTAGCAGAAAACACCCTTGTATCCAAGAGCATATCCTAAGAACACACACTGAGTTGATCTAGGATCCAACTTGTCTTTAGCATAAGGTCTGATAAGGGGATAACAAGCAGAACCAAAAATCTTCAATGTATCAATGGAGGGATGGAATCCAAAGAACCTGAAATAGGGAGACTGCATCCGTAATTGTTGACAGGGCATTCTATTAATAAGGAAGGCTGCATGAGCAATAGTGTGGAACCAAAAAGGCTTAGGTAGCCTAGCTGCAGTCATCAAAGTAATGCAAGTTTCCACAATATGTCTATTTTTCCTCTCAGCAATGCCATTTTGCTGAGGTGTATAAGGACAAGTGATCTGATGAAGAACACCATTTTCATTCAAAAACTTAGTAAAGGTCTTACTATTAAATTCTCCCCCTCCATCTGTTTGAATACACTTGATAGCGAGATGAAACTGAGTATGAACAAATGCACTGAAGTGCACAAACTTTGAGAACACATCAGATTTATTGATCAAAGGAAAGATCCATACAAATCTGGTAAAATCATCTATGAAGGTTACATAATATCTATAACCCTCTAGAGATAGGCAGGGTGCTGGACCCCAGACATCTGAGTGTATTTTCTGAAAAGGAGAAGAAGTACTAGACTTGGACTCATAAAATGGCATTCTGTGCATTTTTCCAGATAGACAAGAAACACACAAATGTGGTGAAGAATCTCCAGGTGAGCTGATGTTGGAGTAACTAAGCATCTTAGCAACAATGATAGCAAATGGATGTCCAAGTCTTTGATGCCAAAGTGAAGACTTTACTGCTGATCCAATGAAAGCTGTAGGAGAGATCTTCATCCTTGGAGACTTGAACAGGAACAAACCCTCATCATTACTCTTTCCTTGATATAATATTTCCTTTGTATGCTTGGCCTGCACACATATATCTGTATCATCTAACACTATGAAGCACTTGTTATCCTTACACAACTTGTTAAAAGATAACAGGTTTACAGCCAAACTAGGCACATGTAGGACATTTTGCAAGTTGAACGAATAAGAGGAAGGAGTAATAACAGAGGAACCAATATGCTTAATTTTCAAACCTTCTCCACTCCCAACTGTTACAGCATTGCTTGACTCAAATGGATGAGCAATTGTCAAGTTTCTGAGATCAGAAGTCATATGGTGAGTAGCTCCTGTGTCACCAATCCAAACATCATTGACTGAACCACCAGAGGTAGAAGCACCATGAGAATTTGCAGTCATAGCAGCAAGAGTAAGAGGTGGATTTGTGCCTTGATAGGAATAATTGTTCCTCTGTGAACAGTCAAGAGCTGCATGACCTTTCTGGCCACAAATTTGGCAAACGGGCATGAATGAACTTTCATTTCTTGTAGAACAATTAACAGCAGTGTGTCCTTTCTTACAGCAAAGTTGACACTCAGGAGAAAAACCACCAGTAGATCTATAGTCAGTTGAAGGAGGCCTATAGTTTGGAGAAGCAGGATTATTATAGCAGACACGAGCAATGTGACCCTTTCGATTGCAGAACTCACATACAGCATCCCTGTAGCATTCACTGGCAGAGTGACCTCTCTTGTCACATATTTGGCATCTTGGCAAACCACCTGAAAAGGACCCTGAGTTTTGACCTTGCTTATTATCACTCCACTTGATATTATTATCATTCCACTTGTTATCACTCCAGTTTCCCTTGTGAGAATCTCCATTCCACACACCTTTACCTTTGTCATTTGAATAACCACCAGAATTGTTGTTTCTGTAGCCATGAGTACCTCTAGCTTCCATAGCTGACATAGTTCCTGAAACAGTAAATTGAGCTTCCAAATCTCTCTCAGCAGCAAGTAGTTGAGTTCTGAGATCCTTAAAGACAATTGGATTATCTCTAGCACGCATCACTGTTCTGATGGTAGAATACTCATCAGGCAAACCATTCAGAGTGACAAGAATAATGTCTTCCTCCACAATGCTCACTCCAACTGCATTGAGCTGGTCCCTGGCATGCTTAACTCTGAGCAAATACTTATCTATTGTATCAGCACCTTTCTTAATTGTCTGCAGATCAGTCTTGAGCTGCATTATGCTAGCCCTGGAATTAGTCGAGTATTTTTCTTGTAGAGCCAGCCATGCTTCTTGAGAGGACTTGCTACCAACAATGATTTCCATCACATCATCTTCAAGAGTGGCCATGAGCAGACCAATCAAGGCTCTATCAACCTTCTTCCATTTCTTATAAGCCTCAGTTACTTCACTTGTAACTGATCCTTCAGCTGTCAGTGCAAACCTTGGAGGACAAGGGTAAGTACCATCAAAGTAACAGAACAAATCACTTCCCAACACTGATTGAAATTGGTAACTCCACTTGATGAAGTTAGAGTCTCCCAGCTTCACAGTAATCATACTCAGTAGAGAGTTGATCTCAGATTGAGTCAGCATTATGATTACAACTATCACAAGGTCACTAAAACAGATTAGAAATGCTGAACAATTGCTTCAGAACAACAGGGTACTAAGTATCACTATCTGCAATAGAATGGCAATGAGTAACACTATATTGACCTTTCTTCTCATGCACTTTCAGAACTCTGGCAAAAGACTAATATTAACACAAGCACCTCACTTCTTTCACTGCTCCAACACTAACACTAGCTCAGGCACACTTCTCCGCACTTCTTTCACAGCACTAACACAAACACTAGCACAAGCACGCACAAGCACAAACACCACACGTCTTTTACTGCACGAACACAAACACTAGCACAAGCATGCACAAACACAATCTCCACACTTCTTTCACAGCACTAGCACTAGCACAGGCACATGTAGACATAATCTCACCCTCATCTTCACATAACACAGCTATGAGAGTGTAAAACACCAAGCACAGCAAGGATATGAAGCTCAAATTAGGTCAAACAAGTTAGATTAAGCAGGATCATCATAAATCATGTAGCTAGAGCTATTAATCACAGATCAAGCAAGATAAGCTAACTTGACATCGCGAATTTGTGAAGCTACAGTAGAATTTCATCAAATCTGTCATAGATCGAGAATCTTGAAGCTCAAGCAACGCAAAGATAAAGCGAAGCTTAGAAATACACCTCTGAAGATGAATCGGCACTTGTATGGAATCGCGAGAGAAGCAGCACCAGAATCGGAAGCGGAAGCTGAAAGCAACACTCAGCAAGCTTAGACTGTATCAGGATCAAGAGCCGAAGCTCTGATACCATGATAACATCATAGCCATAACCAATGCAAACCCTAGAATCTTAAGCTTAGCTCAAATGGAAGAAGAAGAAATGAGAGAGAACCTGGAGCAAGATTATCTGATCTATTCCAAAATATGAAAGCTTAATTCAGCAGAATACAGAGAAGCAGTAGTTATAGGTACTGACAAGATAAAACAACCCGGAAAAATAGGAACTAACAACACAGAAAAATAGGTGCTGACAGCAATAGGAGCTGACAGCTGTAAACCATCAAGAGGTCAATACATTTTCTTCAGGATCATGCTATTTGGTTCTTTTATCTTCTATGTCCTCAGAGTTCAATTTAGATCGATTCACCGATCGATCATCGATAAGTTAGGAATGGGTATTTCTCTTGGTTGTGCTTTGTGGTTCCTAGCTAGTTAGTGGTTGAAATTTCTCAATTTAAACAATAAACGAGAATTGATTACAGAACCTCCTTTTTTCTCCTAGAGAATCTCATGTCTCTCTATGAAGTATGAGAACTCTGATTAAGTTTCAAAGATCTGGTGGGCAATACTAGATCACAATGACCGACGTACTAATGCTAGTGGCATGGGGTGGTTCTGCGTATTTGTTAATAGAGAAACTACTTAACTGTGGAAATGATGCTGAAAATTACTGTATGGTCTGTAAAAATATTCCTGATGTCCATCTGTTCATCTGCTGCAATGATATTCCTGATGACGCTGAGCAACTGATAAACATGATCCTCAGTGTGCTCTGACATCGGATTGGCTAATATCTCCAAAGATGTGGGGGCTAGTAAGCACACCCTATAGATAAATATTAGGAGGGTTAGTACTACAAGTACTAATGTTTCCTATATAAAAAGGGAATCCCATCGATGGTGACCAAAGTGAACTGTTAGTGCTGCAAATTTTTAGAATTCTTTTTCCCCAATGAACTGCTTACTCTAAACTCTTAAGTGCCAGCTGTTCAAAAAAACTCTTAAGTGCCAATGATACGTACGCATCTCATCATGAAATACTGAAATTAATACAAATGGCGCATAAAAGTAAGGGAATGACAGATGGGTTATAATAGCACGCATGGAATTTCTGTCTCGCATTTTTCTAGCTCACAGTCAAATATATACGTATGATTTTCATTGCAATAGAGGCCGACAGAAGATCAAGTTCTAATGATACTTCTTATCATGGTCATTGAATAAGGAGAAAAGAAGTAACCTGCATTGGTGGAACTAGCAAAACGTTTGTTAATTACAAGTAGTCGAGTGCATCTAGCTTAGTAGAATATGTACAATATGCATACATATGACCTACCTGGGAGGCTATGCTATGACCACTTGATGACATGAATATAATTTCAGCAGCATTTTCGGTGTGCTAACTGCTAAGCATCTATTCCTGCATTTCAGCATTGTAATCGCGCATTTTATTAGGTACATTGTAAGGTGACGAATTCAGAATGAAATTCTCGATCACTTGGGTTAATTGTAACACATTTAAAATTTTGTTAGACGATGGAAGAAATTTTGTTAAGATATTCAAAAAAAATACAACAACGTACGTGATTTTTTATTTATAAAAACAACTATACATCATATCATAAACAGTGACGAAGGGAGAAAAAATTTCATATAGGGGCACACAACAAACCAAGTAGCTAATCTCATGTGAATACAACAAAATTTATTTGCTTATAATGATATATTTGCATCATCACAGCCAAATATCATAAACTCAGTGAGGACACAGACCCTCAGTCGTTCTCAATTGGCTCCGTCATTGATCCTAAACATATTAAACAAACTAGCTAATTTGAATAAAAAATCCCAAATATACAAACACACAATATTACAGTAAAGTCAGTAGCGTTTTTGAAAGTGATTATGAAAAAAAATAGAACCAACAGTAACCTATATATATCTCGGTAATCTATATTTTCCAAATCATAAAGTTATGAAACCAAATGTGCTTACATGAAACTCCAAAACTAACAGTCCATCTTTCATATTGCTGATATGGCAAATTCACAGCCACATAATTTGAGTAAAATACTTCTTTGACTAATTGCAGTTTCTCTGTTAACGTTATCTTTGAGCAACCAAACAAATGTGTCTCATCTAGGTTTGGTCAATCCCATAGGAAAAAAAATTTATGGGTTTGGTTATTGGTATGGTTTTGATGGGGTGAAATTGTTTATTGCATGAGTAATTTATCGAAGGATTATTACTGAGTGATTGCATAAGTCCTCTCTCGTCCTTCTCCTTAACCAAAACCACCAACAACAACCTCGTCGAGATCTTCTCTGAAAAATCTGTGTCGCCGGAACAAAGGTATATTTTTATCAATGATACTGAAGCCTAGAGAAAAATACCTAGATAAGCCCTGGGCTGGATTTGCCCCTTCGTTGTACAAGTGTACATTGGAACTGTTTTTTTTATCAATGATATATTTAATTTAATTAGTTAACTGAAATGAGAATCGAATGAAATGAATATTACCTGAGACACTTTTATTTTGTATTCTAATCCATTCTTGTTAGTAAGTGCAAGCATTGCTTTCAAAAAAAAAAAAGTAAGTGCAAGCACAATTAAGCATGTCTTCTGGTTCTTAAAGAAATGCAAGAATTACAGTAGTACAGTATATTAAACATTAAGAAGAGTCTCTGCATGTTTAGAACGATAAAGCCTTCATTATGTACCATGCATGACGTAGTAATTGAAACTTTCAATCAGATTTGTAACAAAAAAGAATATTTCCAACCTGTATATATAGATCACAAGAAAATAATAATCTTGGACAACAAGAGACTCTTGAAACACTACAACTTCCATGTAGGCTAATAGAGTGTCATGAGATGAAGCTAGCTAGCTAACCATCAAATTCTAATTCACCATCACATTGTGCAGAACTCAGAGGTATACCCGTGGATGTACTGGTAAGCGTATTTAGTATCTATCGATGAAGACATTGATTTGAGTCACTATTAAGATAAAAGTAAAATTCTTTAATCCTTAAAAAAATGTATAAACAAAACCCAACTGAACGTTCGTAACTAGCAAGGTCTATATATGATATTTGGGTTCCTCCCTTACCACTAATGCTATAAACAGAGGGACTCTTTCCTCTTACAGCATAACAGCAAGGATGGTACTGGTATTAGAAACTAAGTGCGCGCCCGCCCGCAATTACAAACCGAAACAGACAGACCTGAAGTTGGGAATCAAAAGGCTAATGAATTAAATTAGTGGAAGAAGCATTTGGTATATAATTAAATTTCTTTCGTTGCAATCGATCTTCACAGTCTTATATTTTTTATTTGGAGCAAGTTAGCTTTGTCATTATAAGAAATAAACAGTGTAATCAATGGTTACGAAAGTAGCTGATGTTCGTGGTGTAGTCTAATCAAAATCCATATCCGCTGTCTGTCTTTTAACATAATTTATATGGCTGTGCCCTATAGAAAGTTTCTTAAACAGAAACGATCGAGTCAAGGAATGCTTTACTTTCCAAATGTAGAAGTTATTATTTAACAGCTGGGTAAGGGAATCTTAATTTGAAAGTGAAATAGGATTTTAAAATAAATAAATAAATGTTTGTGTGTATGAAACCTAAATTTTATTTTATTTAATTATGGGTGCACCCAAGTTTTTATCAAGCTGCTTACGTACCTTTTTTAAAATAGATCAAGTCACTTGTAGTTTAATCTTTATATTAATCCAACTATAGTTTCAATCCTTAATTAGTGCATTTTTATTTTATTCTCTAGCTATATATGGTGGCATGAGATGAGAGAACAATGGAGAGACACTGTTCAAACGACACTTTTTGTCATGATTGCTCTCTAACGGCAACGAGTCAAGCTCTACAACCTGTCCAAAACAGAACTAGGGCTGGAGACGAGTCGAACAAGACCGGTGTACGTGAGGGTCTGTGGTGGCCCGATAGAGGTGCACGGCGAATGAGAACTCTTTGGGTCATGGACGCGCGACTGAGGGTGAACAGGCTAAAAGGTAGAAATATGATTTTTTACCTTTTATTGCTAGTCAGTTTCTCTATTTATACTACTTACCGTGAACAATAAATTTTTTAGATTTTTTTACTATAGTTTCACCTCCGGTAAACTCCCATATATAATTATTTTACCGTATAGTAATTTTACCTTTTTTACTCATAATTTTAACATATGAACTCCGATTAAAACACATATATAGCATGCTTATACGTTTGTATTAATGTCTTCCACGACTTCTCAGAAGAAAGTTTTTTCAAATTATAGACTTTACGAAAGTCAACTTTTAGGTTCTTTTACAGTAACATGATTACCAGAAGCAGTAATTGAAAATTACTATAAACTTCATAAATTCACAGAAAATAACTCGTTGCTCTGAAACATAATCCAGGCATATCGATAAGCTCGTATTGTCACGTACTACGACTTCGGAACTTTAAATCTATTTTCTACGAATTCCAGAAAAACTCGAACCAAACTCGATCGATCACTTATTAAATGTTTGAGCGGGAATAAAGAAAATTTGTTGTAACTCGTAACCCAGAACAGTAATTTTTTAGATACGGGGTATTACATATATATTCCCAAGCTATTTTTAGAATGAAAAATTATTCCTGGCTAGCTACTTTGTCTTGAAGATTATTTCAATAATATCTTGCAGACATTACCATGTGAAACATGGTGCTTATTTTTTTATCGAAAAAAACTTGCTGCTTATTTTATGTTCAAGTTGATGATTAATAAAGCTCAACATGCAAGCGTTACAAACCTCTTAAATAGCTACTCATATGCTCAAGAACTAGCACACACATCAAAACTAAAACATCTAAGCATAGAATAGCTTCTCGTTTTTTTTCAGAAGCTTTAGTACTTTCTTTTCAGTTCGATCCTCTATAGATGGCATCCAGGGCCTTCATGGTAACCTTCTTGCTGGTTGTTCTCCTTTCAGTGAAAAACTTTGAATTGATAGTAGCGTCAAGGCCGCTAAGTTTACAGCCACCACCAGTTCTAATCCATAAAGGATTGTCAAGCAAGCCAAAACCACCTTCCACTGCGGGATTTACTATAAGCCGCTACAACTTGATAGAAGATGCCTTCCGGCCAACATCTCCCGGTCATAGTCCCGGCGTTGGCCATGACGTACCACCTGGTTTTCAATGATTTATCTATGTGTTGAAGGATATGCTAGGAAACTTACACAGAAAACATGATCGATCGAATAATATGAAGTCTCCATGATGGTTTTCTCCGGTCTTGCAGGGTCGATATGAAACCTCCAGGTTAAAGGTTTCCGACATGCATGCAAGGGTGTAGTAGTTATACGTGTCACGTATGTGCATGCATAGGATTTTTTTTCTTTTTCCCTTGCTTTGAGAATAGTATCGTAATCACTGGTATTTGTTTTTTTCGTTTGTTGCAGTTATTATTTAAATTAAAGAGATTTTGAAACATTTCTTGTTTATAATTATAGTCGCAGTCTCATCAACTTATTCATAAGCTTACTAAGCATGTTAGGAGAGAAGAGAATTTCATGGCAGATTCTAGCTCTTTTAAAACATAATACTCATGATGTGCCATTACAAGAAAAAGAATTTTAACCGACAAAAAAACACACCGACAAGAAAAATTTTCGTCGGCTTAGCCGACAAAAAAAGTCCAACGTCTAGAATTAGAAAAATACGTCAGCTAAAGTAGAGATCATAAACGATGAAGTTTTTCGTCCTCTAAAATTCTTTAGCTGACGACACAAAACCCTTCGTCGGCTAAAGTTCAAAATTTCATCACCTAAAGTATAGACTATAGGCGACGAAATTTTAAACTTTAGACGATGAAATAAAAATTTAGTGGTCTCAAGTTCCTTAAATTACCAGATCTTAACAGTAGCTTATTCATAAAAACGATCGAAAAAATCAGAATCCCTCTCAAATCGTTGAGTGTTGTCGAAATCTGTCCAGAATTAGTTCGTTAAGCTATATATAGGAATCGAAAAATTCAAGAATCCCTCTCAAATCGTTGTGTGTTGTCGAAATCTGTTCAAAATTAGTTTGTGAAGCTATATATAGGTACGTATATATATGGAGTTTAATTAGAGTTATATCCCTAGAGCTGTCAACACTTATGGTATTGACAAGTACAACAAGCTGATTGTCTTCCAACAGACCCCTTTGTACAACGGGTGTAAGAATAATGTTCTTGAAATTGTCATGAGAGTAGTGAATGTGAAAGTGGATAACAAATTGAGTGTCAAGGTTGTTGATGATTATTTGGACTTGACTGTCTCGATGCTGCACCCCGGTTACAGTCTTCCTACCCCTTATCATAAGGTTCAAAATATCCTAAAAGAGTTTGGTCTTACCTACATCAAAATCCATGTATGCAAATATGATTACATTCTCTTCTGGGGTAAAGATCTTGAAGAGAATGATCTAGAAGACCTTGATGCATGTCCGGTATGTCACACAGATAAGTATAAGTTAACTCCTGCGGGCAATAAGAAATTTTTAAAGCTACTTCGGTATTTCACGCTGAGGGATAGGCTGGAACAATTGTACATGTCTTCACACACACGACCAAAGCAATGAGATGACACGTTGAGAGGGATTTGCCTAACGATGATACCTTTATACAACCTACTGATGGAGAGACTTGAAAGCACATAGATAGGAAGAATCCTCAGTTTGCATCAGAGGGCTCTCATCTGAAGGATTCAACTCTTTTAGCAACATGATTTTTATGTCCGCATTTAAATTATGTTCTAAGCATGATTCTAATAATCATTCTATTACATATATATATCACTACCAGAACAACCACTTTAGCCGACGAAATTTTTTCGTCGGCTAAACCCTAAATTTCGTCGGCTAAAAAGTCGTCGGACAAAATCCGTCGACCAACACTATAGCCGACGAAATTACTGTTCATCGTCGGCTAAAGTCATTTATTTAGCCGACGAAGAAATTTTTCGTCGCTTAATTTCTAGACTTTAGCCGACGAAATTTTATTAAAATTCGTCGGCTATAGCTATTATTTTTATTTATTTATTTAACGTTAGCCGACGAATTTTAGGGTAATTCGTCAGCTATAGTTATTATTATTATTTTTTTAATTTTAGCCGACGAATTTTATTAAATTTCGTCGGCTATAGCTATTATTTTTATATTTTTATTTAACTTTAGCCGACGAATTTTAGGGTAATTCGTCGGCTATAGTTTTTTTTTAATTTTTCATAATTTTTTTTCTTTTTTAATTTATTGTATTTTTTTACATCTTTTTCATTTTTACACCGAAAGATGAGGAGAAGAGGAGAGGAGGAGGAGAAGGTTAGGAGAGGGAGAGGAGGAGAAGGGGGAGGAAGGAGGAGGAGGAGAAGAATTTAGAGAAGGAGGAGAAGGAGGGGGAAGGAGAAGGATTTGAAGGAGGAGGAGAGGAGGAGGAGGAGGAGGAGAGGGAGAGAAGGAGGAAGGAAGATGAAGAGGAGGAGGAGGAGGGAAGATGAAGAGGAGGAAGAGAAAAGTGAAAGATATAGAAAATTTTGAACTTTAGCCGACGAAATTTCGTCGGCTAAAGTTCAAAATTTTAGTCGAAAAATTTCAAAATTTTAAAAATCCCCGCCAAAAAATTTGAATTTTTAATTAACTTTAGCCAACGAATTTTAATAAATTTCGTCGGCTATAGTTATTTATTTATTTTATATTTTTAATTAACTTTAGCCGACGAAATTAGGGTAATTCGTCGGCTATAGTTATTTTTTTTATTTATTAATTTAACCTTAGCCGACGAAATACCTTAATTTCGTCGGCTATAGTTATTTATTTTATTTATTTAACTTTAGCCGACGAATTACCCTAATTTCGTCGGCTAAAACCCTAAACCCTATACGTAGAAGCTTCAAACGAAAAAAAGTCGTGAAATAAGATATGACCGGAATGGTGAAATACGTCTATGGTTGAAAAATCACGTAATTCCGGTAAAGTCTCGGTAGCGATAATTGCTGTTAACTCAATTTTCCATTCTTTCTCCCTAGAGGTAGCCCTATCTCCGGTAGTTATTTTTCATAAAATTTTTATACCACCGGTTGCGTCTCATCGATTTGAAACTATTTTCAGTTGAAGGTCCGGACAAAATACGTAATTTAGACGGTCAAATGACCGTTTCCGTGCGTTAAGGGGTTTGACTTACGTGATTGACCGTAAGGATCGAGCCCTTAACGTTGTCAGATTAAGTTAAATTTTTTCCTATATACATATTTCAACATAATGATCATATCAGACAGTCGGAATTTTGTTTCTCAACTTTGATCATCGGAATCACAACATGCGTACTAATGTTGTATAACTTGTTTACTAAGCTTTAAGTAAATGTTTCGTTTCTAAAACAAACTGTACGTAGAAATATCAAACACAAAAAAGTCGTGAAATAAGATATGACCGGAATGGTGAAATACGCCTACGGTTGAAAAATCACGTAATTCCGGTAAAGTCTCGGTGCCGATAGTTGTAGTCAATACAATATAGAGGTTTGACTTATGAGATTGACCGTCTAGATGAAGTCCTTAAATTTATCAGATAAAGTTGAATTTTTTACCAGAGATATATTTCAACATATTGATGATATCTGAAGGTCGTATTTTTGTTTGTGAATTTTGATGACCGGAATCACAACATGCCTACTATTTACCATTATTTATCTATATGGGGAGGCCTATCATGGAGGGGTAAATGTCTCAAAATTTTTAGATGGACAGTTGCGTCTCATTATGGTGAGTGTTTGTTGTGTTGAAGGTTCGGCCAAAATACCTCATATAGGTGTAGATATGGACATTTTCGTGTGTTAAGCGTTTAAAAAAACTTCATTTTGAAGCCTTAAACGAACTCGGATGGCCAAAAAAACCTGTATGTCATTGCAAAGCCATGAGTTTTACTCGTAGGGCCGTTCTGCTTCCAGATTGGTATCACAATAGTCAATCGGACACCGAAATATCCGTAGTGCAATTTTGTAACTAAAAGTTACTTTAGACGACGAAATACCCTAATTTCGTCGGCAAAACTTTTCAAATTTCGTCGGCTAAAGTTCACATACTATAGCCAACGAAAAAAGCACTTTAGCCGACGAAAATTGTTTTTGTCGGCTAAAATTTAACTATAGCCGACGAAAAAATTAGTTTAGCCGACGAAATTTTTTTTCGTCGACGAAATTTTAACTTAGCCGACGAAAAAAAAAATTCGTCGGCTAAAGTGCACTTTAGCCGACGAAAAAAAATTTCGTCGGCCTGTTTTTAGATATTTCGTCGGCTATAGTCTTTTTCTGGTAGTGTATATATATATATCAAAACTATGAGGATGTGGTACTAATAGCTCGTACTGATATGAGCATGTGAAATTCTTGTGAATTTTCTGAACAATTGATATACTCACTATTGATAAAAACTATAGGAATAAAAATAAATGGAAGGTGGTGGAAGATATTTTGAGGGAGATTCGACAAAAAAAAGTATAAAAGGGAGAAGGATGAGAAGATTTAGTATATATATATATATATATATATATATATATATCAAAACTATGAGGATGTGGTACTAATAGCTTGTACTGATACAATCATGTGAAATTCTTGTGAATTTTCTGAACAATTGATATACTCACTATTGATAAAAACTATAGGAATAAAAATAAATGGAAGGTGGTGGAAGACATTTTGAGGGAGAATAGACAAAAAAGTATAAAAGGGAGAAGGATGAGAAGATGGGGGGGGAACTTTTTTTTTTCAGGAAACTTCTCTCTTCCTCTTCTTTTTCTCTCTCGTGCCTCACCACTACTAGGATAAGTATCTTAGCTTCGTCGGCATGTTCATCAGATTCGTCGGCTAAGGTTATAGACGACGACACGTCGTCGGCTAAGAAGTCGTCGGCCATAATTCGTCGATTAAAGTTATAGCCGACGAAATAAAATCCGTCGTCGGCTATAATCCAACACTTAGTCGACGACATAATATAAAAAATTCGTCGGCTATAATCAGACTTTAGCCGACGAAATATCAATATTTCGTCGGTTTTATACGTATGACTTTGGCCGACGAAATATTAATATTTCGTCGGCTAAAGTATTTTTAAAAATTAAAAATGAAATAGAGAAAAGCCGACGAAATATAGTTCATTCGTCGGCTAAAGTATTTTAAAAATTAAAAATTAAATAGAGAAAAGCCGACGAAATTTACAATATTTCGTCGGCTATGATACTTATAGCCGACGGCATTTACCATATTTCGTCGGCTAAAGATTGTTGAAAAAAAAAACTAGTATAGCCGACGAAATATGGTAAATTTCGTCGGCTATAATACTTTTTATACTACAAACCCAAACAAAATTTATAAATTACCATCCAAGCAAGCTGCAAATTACAGAAACAATTTCATAACCAACAACAACACACCATCAAAAGTAACATAAACATTTTGCAATAAATTTTCAATTATAAATTGTTAATAAACCTAAAAAGTAAATAAATAATTGTTCATAAACCTAAAAAACTAAATAAAGAATTGTTCATAAACCTAAAAAACTAAATGAAGTCGATATCGTCTAAATCAATATCTGCGCCAGGATGAGGTTGTTGGGGAGGTTGCGGCGGTTGAGGTAAGGGAATAGGCGTGGGCATGGGCGGAAGCGGAAGTCCCTGAAGCTGTGCAGCTGAAAAATCTTGCATGTACTGGAACATCTGCTGCTGCTGTGCCTGCTGGGTGGCATATACTGCTGCATTATACTCCTCTAAAGCGGCAGTATATGCTGTCTGGGCGGCCTTTCTCGCGGCAGTATATGCTGCCTGGGCGGCTTGCTGTTCCCGTAACATCTGAACTTCCGCCTCAAGCTGAGTCGTTTTGCTGCTGGTCGAGGCTCCTTTTTTCTGAAACCCGGGAGTGGTCTTCAGTACCCCCTCGCCCTTCTTTCCCAGACCCTGACATTAGAAGTTATTTCCTCGCGGTGGGAATGCTGTGCCCATGATCCTGACCCCAACGCTGAGATCCGAAGTGTCGATCCGGGACATGGCTTCGGACATGTCTTCCTCTTGCGTGTCAGGTCATGTCTCCCTGACTATAGCAGCCATCACCTCGTCACTAGCCTGCCTCACCCTCGCCTAATTTGATAGGAAAAAAAATTAATTAACATTTTAAAAAATATATATATATATATATATATATATAATTTACTAAATTTTAAAATGTAAAACGACTTACAATATCCTCCTGGGCGTCAGGATATGCCTTCTCGTACGTATAGACGTACCGGTTGACCTCTGGATGTTCCCTGGCCGCCTCCTCCATCAACGATGCGAACGGTCTAGAACCGGCATGATGGTTCATTATGTTGCGTTGCCTGTTTTGAGCGTTCACCCGGGAAACGGCCTACAAAGGAATCAAATTAGTAAAATATTTTAAAACGTATTAAATATAATTCAATATAATAAATAATTATTTTTAATTACCTGTTTATGTGGGTTGTTGAATTCCGATATCAGAAGCCAACGCCACTCGTATTCCCTGAACTTGAACTCAAGGGGGGTGCCAGAACGTTCGTTCCCATGCGAAGTCCAGTGGGTCCGTAACTCGTTCTTCCACTCCTTGTACCTGTAATACGGCAAAAAAATATAAATATTATTAATTATACATAATTTTCTTTTGTCCTTAACGTTGCAACGTAATTTTCTTTTGTCCTTAACGTTGCAACGTACCTTCCCCCATGCACAACGTCCGCCCAGGTGTTCCTCAGGTACTGGGGAATGTCAAACCACACCTGCATTAAAACATTTATTAGTTTAGGCGTTCATAAATCTACAATGTAATAAATAATGCTAAATGTGAATTTTGTTATACTTACCGACATGGCGTTGTGGACCATGTCCTTAACCTCCTGTGGGACCTCGCCCCAGTCTGACCACAACATAGGGATTCTATCCTTAATAACCGCTCCCACGCGGCCAGAGTACATCCTCATCTTGCCGCCCGATACTACGTTCCCATCCCCGTCAGTTTCAATGACGATCCTTCCCGAGGTACTCACTGTCTTCTCGAGAGCTTTCCCTGTGACGGGACCTCTCTTCTTCCTTGTCGGCTTGGCTCCGACGGTGCCTATCATAAATTGATTATTAGTAAACTAATTTTATTATAACATTATAACATAACAAATTACTTATATAATCATTACCTGAGGGCGTTGGGGCGGATGCGACGGACTCCGACTCTGTCGCCGACGATGATACCCTCGCAGAAATTAAATCTGTATCAAACGGCACGAACAGGTACACCGCTGATGGGGTCACCTGCGGGGGTAGTGGATAAATCGGCGCCCCTGAGTCATCGACTGCAGGTATTTCCGGTATCAAGCGCGGAAGGTAGAGAAGAGGCGGCGGCATCTGTACCCCGGAAGACCCACCCTCCGATGCAGTAGGTCCCGGTGCCGGTGCCCTGTGTATCTCAGGCATATGTGGTGCAGACACCTCCACCTGAGTCGGAGGCCACAGCTGCCTCGAGGAGTGAGGGACGCTAGGCTGCCTGGAGGAGCGAGGTACGCTAAGCTGCCTGGAGGAGCGAGGGGCGTCCGGCTGGCTGGATGAGCGAGGGGCGCTAGGCTGCCTGGAGGCGGGAGGGGCATCCGGCTGCCTGGAGGAATGTGTGGCCTGTCGTTGTGTCGGCTCTAGAAGAGACGCCCGTCGGGCCGTCATTGGGCCCTGAAACGAACTCCGAGGGTTGCTAGACGTTCCCTCAGACGATTCACCCCTTTGGCCCTTCGAACTCTTTGATTTACTAAATAATCCTTTCATCCTAAATAATATAATTAATATTTTGTTAAATATATAAAATTATAAAAAATGAACAAATTATCTCAAATTAATTTAATATACCAATTAATATTGTAATATACCCAAATATATTAAAAATTTCCAAATTCACCCGAAATCACTAAATACACCCAAATTCACCCGAAATCACTAAATACACCCAAATTCACCCAAAATCACTAAATACACCCAAATACACCCAAAATCACTAAATACACCCAAATACACCCAAATCACTAAATACACCCAAATTCACCCAAATCACTAAATACACCCAAATATACACCCAAATTCAGTAAATACACCCAATATAATTCAACATTATCACAACCACAACATTATCACAACCACAACATTATCACAAACCCTAATTATCATATAATTCAATATATTGAAAAAACAAATGAAATTAGTTCTATAATACAATATAAACATGAAATTGCATACCTTATTTGTTTGAGAGATGAGGGAGGCGGAGTGGAGGCCGGAATTTGTCGAAAAAAGTGAAAGAAAATCGAGAGGAGAGGGAAAAACCGTCCGGCCGAGAAGGAAATAGAGGAGAAAATAGGGTTCTGTCGACTGGGTCCGAATATATACGAAGAAGTATAGCCGACGAAATAAAAAATTCGTCGGCTATAGTCCCACTTTAGCCGACGACAAAACCCTAAATTCGTCGGCTATAGTCCGACTTTTAGCCGACGAATTTACTTAAAAACTTCGTCGGCTATAGTCCCACTTTTAGCCGACGAAATTACTACGAATGTTTAGTAATTTCGTCGGCTAAAGTACATTTTATAATTATTTAGTAATTTCATGTACAATTTATATGTTTTATCTTGTGAAACGAAAAACCGACTGTCAGATATCATCATTATGTTGAAACATGTGTGAGGGTAAATTTTCAGCATCATCGGACAAACTTAAGGGCTCGATCCGCACGGTCAATCCCTTTAGTCAAACCCCTAAACACAAACAAACGGTGATTTGGCCACCTAAATTACGTATTCTGTCCGGACCTTCAACTACAAATAGTTTCATATCGAGGAGACGCAACTAGCGGTATAAATTATTATTTTATTCATTTAACTTTAGCCGACGAATAATTAGGGTATTCGTCGGCTATAATATAGGGTTTAGGGTTTAGCCGACGGAAAATTAGGGTATTCGTCGGCTAAGAAGGTCTTAGCCGACGAAATATGTCGTATTTCCTCGGCTAAAACCTTCTTAGCCGACGAAATATGTTGTATTTCGTCGGCTAAAACTGTCAAATAGATAAAAAAACAGTTGGTTTAACCGTACCCATAACAATTTCCTGCATATATAACCAACATTAAGATACATTATGAATTGTAGAGCTTGTACCATATAAAACACATCAAATTGTATTACAAATTCAAATAACTAAGAAGGCTCGTAATCAGAATCATCGGATGAGTCTTCTTCGGTGTCAGAATTAATTTCTAGCAATCTATGCATTTCTACATCACAAGAGTCGTCGTCTGTTTCTTGATTTGGATCCACATCAATAAGGCGAGCGTCTAAATCACGAATTCGAACCGAACGACCCGCTTTAAAATTATTAAGGCGAATTGTAGAGGAGTCAGGAATACCTATTGCACTATGTTCTTGATACGCAACATCTTCTTCCTCCTCTTCGGCCTCTCCAAGTGTAGCTGCCCGGTAAATGTTTCGAGGGTGCACAAGATTGACGACTTTCCACGCGTCAACCTTAACATGGTCATCAAGATAAAACACTTGTTTCACCGATGTCGCAAAAACAAACGGGTCATCTTCGTAAAAGCTTGTACCAGTGTTCACCGATAAAATCCCGTACTGATCAATCTTCATGCTCTGCAAGCTTCTAGTATCAAACCATCTACACTTGAACAGGTGCACGGTCATGCCTTGCCCATAAACGAGTTCCACCACTGAATCAAGAACACCGTAATAATCAACTCCATTCCGGCCACCATGCGCCATAACCCCAGAATTCTGTGTTCTTCGTCTGTTGTCTCTCTGTTCACATATAAATTGCACGCCATTGACCTTGCATATCGGGTAAACTCTTGACATTATCGGCTTCATAGCTAGAAGTCTTAGTTCGTGAGACCAATTTGGGTGACCATCAAATTGAATATGGTTGATCTGCAACCAAATATTCAATGTATTGTAAATATGAATAATTATGCAATCAATGAGTCATGAACAGAAATAAAGAATTACATACCTAACCGCCAAAATAGTTCGCGAACTCCTTGTTGTGGTAATCGAGATCACCTTGAATGTCTGGACAGTATAGATGGATGTCTTTCCAGTATTCAACTTCTTGACAGTTAATCAATACCCACCAATGGGCTATGACGAGCTCATGGGGTTGCAACTTGTAGGACTCTGGTAAAATTCCATAAACTTCAACATCATTTGAGACTATGGAAAGGTTAAACTTGGGTTCATCAACCGGTATGGTTTGTGGAGTTTCCTTCAATGCTCCTAGATACAACTTCATGTAGGTGACGCACTCGTGCGCAATATATGCTTCAGCTAAACATCCTTCAGGCGCGGATTTGTTAGCCACATAAGCTTTGTAGTCTCCAAGTTGTCTGTAAATAAATAAATTTGTTGTCATATGTTACGATTATACAATGAACATGTACAATAAAAACATTAGGTGTAAAAAACATACCTTTCCATATGATACATCCAAGTATAGTGTACTGGACCGGTAAGCAACAATTGCTCGGGAAGATGGATCATCAGGTGCGGCATGATGTCAAAAAAAATTAGAGGAAATATTCTCTCAAATTTACACATGATATAAATAATGTCCTGTTGCATTTCCCAGAGATCAGATTTTGTCACTTCCCTTGTGCATAACTTCTGGAAGAATCTTGACAACGCTACTAACGGCTCCACCACCTGACGGGGAAGGAACGGTCGAATGAAAATAGGGAAGAGACGTTGTAGCAGAATATGACAGTCATAGGTTTCCTATTGCCTGCAGGAGTCAACTTATACCTGTCACTCTGACATACTGGACATGTGTCAAGGTCACCAAGGTCATTCCCTTCTGGATCTTTACCCCAGAAGAGAACACAATCATATCTGCATGCATGGATCTTGATGTAGGAAAGCCCAAGATCTTTCAGTATACATCGGACCTTATGATGAGTGGTAGGAAGACGATGACCGTGGGGCAGCATCGAAGCAGTGTACTGTAGATACTCATCAACAGCCTTCACAGTCGATTTTGTCTCAACTTTAATCTTCATAACGTCCATCACACTTTCAAGAACCGTTTTCTGACAACCGGGGTACACATAGGTCTGTTGGAAAGCAAGTAGTTTGTTGTACCTGTCAATACCAGCAGTGTTGACAACTCTAGGGAAGGGCTGCACCGGCTCAGACATATACGGTCCTTCAAATCATACACCCCTCTCATAAGGAAACATATCGTTGATGAAGGCCGTTGTTGGATCGTTGGATGTACTGCCCGTCTCAGAAAATTACCCATGATCATGCAGACCCCTTGATGATGTTTCACCGTGATATATCCAACATGTGTACTTCTCCCAAAACCCATTACTTTTAAGGTGCTGCCAAACCTTGTCAATTGGAAATTGATACATATCGCTGCGACACTGACATTTAGTGCACGGACAATAGAAAATTGTATTCCCTTTAGCATTATTGATCACATATTCAATAAAACTAACAACTCCTTTAGCATATCATTTGTCCCATTTTGGAAGCGAAATCCAACTCTTATCCATATCCTGAGAAAATAACATAATATATATGTATAAACGCTAATTAATTAAATTTACGAATCATTCAATTTATATTATATCTGCAGTTAACGTACAATTAATATATATACATGCATATATATAATAATTACTAATTAATATAATCAAATTAATATATATATATATAACAACAACTTCATATATATTATCAAACCCAAATCGATCAACTCAATCACACTCAAAACACAATATAATCAACTCTAATTAAAACTCAAAATCAATGCATAACGAAAATAAAACTCTTAAATCAACTCAAAAACAAGATATATACACATATACGTACCTATATATAGCGCCACAAACTAATTTTGGACAGATTTCGACAACACCCAACAATTTCGCCAACCCCAAAACTTTTTCTCCCGTTTTTTCTTTCACATCAGCTACTGTCTAGATCTGGAAATATAATGACTTTTAGTCGACGAAATTATATATATTGTCGGCTAAAGTTTTAAAATTTCGTCGGCTATAGTTCACAGACTATAGCCGACGAAAAAAACTATTTTAGCCGACGACACAACATTTCGTTGGCTAAAAGTCCACTTTAGCCGACGAAAATTTCACTTAGGCGACGAATTTTTTTTTCGTCGGCCTATTAATTTTTTTTCGTCGGCTATGATACTTATTCTGGTAGTGCACCCCTTCACTATCTAACCTGAACCTGTTCGACACGACCCTTATTTTTGGTCGATTCCAGCGGACCCAGATGGTGGGGCCAATCAGTTTCTCTTCCTCTCTTCGACCCGAGTTTCCCTAGGCTGGTGGTTTGCACCATCTCGAACTGAACAGACCACAAGGAAGGCAAATTGGAGCGGTGATGGACCCGACATCTACTCGACGGTTCTTAGCTATTTCACCGTCGATGAGGCTCCAGTCCGGTCAAGGAGTCCAGTCAAGTTGGACACTCTGGGCCTCCTCAGTCGATCCTTGGAGGCAGCCTCGGATCAATTCTAGGATAACTGTTATGGAGTTGAAGCTCAACCTTGCAGCGGCGCTTTGGAGGCTTTTCCCGGCCAAATTAAAGTTGTCTCAGGTTTAAATATTGCTCTCCTCCCTTCGCTGTACATGTTTAGTGTTGGAACTTTGTCCAAATTTAGAGTTCGTAGGTGACAGAGTGTGAGGCCGACGCTCAGTCCACTACAAAAAAAAGTATTGGCTACCGCATCTTGCGTCAGTGCGTAAGTGCCGTCACCAATAGTCTGACTTTTGTGAAGGAAAACGTGGGGTAGCAGAAAAAAAAAATTTAGTTTACGACGGCAATGATACATCGTGGAGAAAGATGAAATTATTTGCGACGAAGATAGAGGATGCCGTCACAAACTAACAAAAACTTGGCCATGGGTTCTATTACGTTTTTGTTGTGGTAGCAACTATCCCAAAAACGGGACCACTTTCTGACTGTATAATGAAATTTTACCCTAAAACTTATATATGTTACCGCCAAACTCGAATTGGATAGCCAAAAGAAAGAAACTTATCACCCAAACCCGATCTTCATCAAATCATTCGGTAACCAAAACCTAGCAAACCTGAATAACTGAACCCGAGAACTGAAATCACCTAAACCTGATCTTCATCAAAACCTTTCCCTCTCAAATATGAACTCGATCGACACCTGACCTGAAACCTGAACTGATCTTTGGTACTCTCTCTCTCCCATTGTTTTTCAATTTATGAAGGCAAAGCTATTTCGATTTGCAATTTATGGTTAGGTATTTCTCTTAAGTGCTTGTTTAGGTTCTATTGCTAATTAATGAGTGTTTGGGTATGTCATATTGTGAGATTCGTGAGTACTGTTCGTTAATCTGCAGTCGGATATCTGAATTTGGTGCTTGTTAAGGTTCTATTGTTTATGAATTTGGTGTTTGGGCATTTCAATCGTTAATTTGGTGTCTGTCAAGTTGTGAGATTCTGTTTTACTATTCGATTTGTTGTGTGCAGATTTGGTTATGAATTTCGTTGAATACAGATTCTATTGTTTATGGTTCTCTTTTATTTCATTAAATACTAATTACAAACTGTATTTGTTATGATCAAATCAATATTAAGGTAAGGAAGAAACTGATGATATGTTTATGAGCTTTGATGATGGTTTAGGAGTTGACTGGTTACTATTTTTGTGAAGGAAGGACAAGGAGAAATCTTGGTACTGGAAGTGAACTTGCATTTAGGGGCTACTGTGTTTTTCAATTGGGTGAAGACCAGCGAATTGGAGGTCTGCCTTGATCCTCTTTTCATATCAAAGGTAAATTTGAAAAATAAGTTTGGAGTTGTTCAGTTAGATGTATTTACATAATGGATTTCTCGTGTTTGAGCTAGACTGATTATGACTATCCAGTATTTACATTTAAGTTGAGTTAGTGAATCTGTTACCATCAAAGGCTGGTGTCTAAATGAGAATTTGAATGACAATTATACCAAGCTGTTGTTATGGTTTTTGATTCAATGTTATTACTGTGAGATGAACTCGAGCAAGCCATGTGCGTTTTGATAATGTATATTGTGAAGATCATCAAATAAGTGTTTGAGTTGGCATAGTTCACAAGTTGGTTTCTGTGAGTATGACTTTGGTTGACATGGTTTATTTGTTGTTAAGGAATTCTGGAATTCTTTTGTGTAATTGTCTTGGCTAGAATCAGTGATAACTTGAAACCAGGATGTGAGATTACTACATGTGTTAAGGATAGTCGAGTTATCTTTAACTGATGTCGATGAGATGATCAGTGGAACAATGATTTTTCTAGTATTTGTAATTGTGAGTTGTGTTCCAAAGTTATCAATCCGAGTTTGATTATGATTGGTAGATGGGGACATATTGGAATGTATAATTGAGTTCCATATTTCTATTTTCAAATCTTGGAAGTCGGTTATGATAACATATGGTCATTGTTGTCTGGCTCTAAAACTGGAAAGGTTGAATCTAGTTTGTCAAATAGAAACACAAGATTATTTTAGTTTATAAAGATATGCATGTCCATAGTAATTTAATTATCTGATGAGATTTTGAAAGTAAATGTTGGGTTGTATTTCGATATTGATTAGTATTCCTTAAATTGAAACTAATCATGGAATTGGTCAAGCATGAATATTGGTTTTAATTGGTCAACTCCTAAGTTGGTTTGACGATTTGTTAATCGTCGATATTTGAATTGTTATGTCGATATGATGTCAATGACATTTATGTTGGACATTTATGTCGATTTGAAGGTTCGTGACTCGTGGAGTACGAGGAGAAAAGCATTGGAATCCAGGTAGGGGATTCAAGACTTTCTCCATTAATGTTTTTCCCATGTTTTTCTATAAATAATTTATGATTTTTTTACAGAATTATATCATATTTTTTTAATGTTATTCATGCATCGGGTGAATGTTAAATTTAATGTCAATATATATCATAAATAATGTTATATCATATATAAATAATTTATATATATTGATTTTGAGTTTTAATTTGAGTTAAATTATTGGATTTTGAGTGTGATTGAGTTGATCGATTTTAATTTGATAATATATATGAAGTTGTTATATATATATATATATATATTAATTTGATTATAATATTGTGTTCATGCATATATATAGTATGAATTAAGTAATATTTTGATTATGATTGATGTTAATTGATATATATATATATATATAATATTGTTACATAATTAGTAATTAGTATATATATATGTGTGTTAATTATTAATTAATTGAACGTTAACTGTAGATAGAATACTAAATGATTTGTAAATTTAATTAATTAATTAGATTTTATACATATATATTATATTATCTTTTCAGTTAATGGATAAGAGTTGGATTTCGCTTCTAAAATAAGACAAAAGATATGGTAAATGAGTTATTAGTTTTATTGAATATGTGATGGATAATGCTAAAGGGAATACAATTTTCTATTGCCCGTGCACTAAATGTTAGTGTCGCAGCGATATATATCGATTTGCAATTGACAAGGTTTGGTAGTACCTTAAGAGTAATGGGTTTTGGGAGAAGTGCACATGTTGGATATATCACGGTGAAACATCATCAGGGGGTCCGTATGATCATGGGTAATTTTCTGAGACGGGCAGTATATCCAACGATCCAACAACGGTCTTCATCAACGATATGTTTCCTTATGAGAGCTGTGTATGCTCTGAAGGACCGTATATGCCTGAGCTGGTGCAGCCCTTCCTTAGAGTTGTCAATATTGCTGGTATTGACAGGTACAACAAACTACTTGTTTTCCAACAGACCCCTGTGTACCCCAGTTGTCAGAAGACGGTTCTTGAAAGTGTGATGGACGTTATGAAGATTAATGTTGAGACAAAATTGACTGTGAAGGCTGTTGATGACTATCTACAATACACTGCTTCAATGCTGCCCCACGGTCATCGTCTTCCTACCACTCATCATAAGGTCCGATGTATCTTGAAAGATCTTGGGCTTTCCTACATCAAGATCCATGCATGCAGATATGATTGTGTTCTCTTCTGGGGTAAAGATCCAGAAGGGAATGACCTTGGTGACCTTGACGCATGTCCAGTATGTCAGAGTGACATGTATAAGCTGACTCCTGCATGCAATAGGAAACCTGTGAAGGTACTTCGGTATTTCCCGTTGAGTGATAGGGTGAAACGGTTGTACATGTAATCACACACGGCCAAAGCTATTAGATGGCACGCTGATAGGGAATTGCATGGCCAAGATACCCTTATACACCCTGCTGACGGGGAGGCTTGGAAGCATATAGACCGTGAGTTTTCTCATTTTGCGTCAGAGGTCCGAAATGCGAGGCTCGGGCTCTTATCCGACAAGTTCAATCCCTTTACAACATGAGTCTTCAATAGTGTATGACCGGTGATTTTGGTACCATACAACATTCCTCCATGGATGTGCATGAAGAAGGAATACAATATATTGAGTTTGTTGATTCCGGAACCGGTTATCTAGGGAAGTGTCTCGATGTGTATTTGAGACCCTTGATTAAAGAGTCTAAGTTTTTTTGGGACGTTGGTCATCCCACTTATGACAAGTACATGCATGAGATGTTCTAGATGCATGCCATGGTTGTTGGTACCATTAGTGATTTTCCTGCGTGGGATGTTGTCGGGCAACGTTGTTAGGGGATACAAGGTTTGTCCAAAGTGACTTAGCGATGAGAGGAGTAGTAGTCATTGCAACAAGATATGCAGATTGGGTCATCGTACTCTCCTTCCGTATGATCACGAATGACGGTTCAATGACAAGGCATTTGATGGGACAATAGAAAACGGTGTGCCTCCTAGAAGGTGGACGGGGGAAGAGATTTTAGCAGTGCTTAATGAGTATGATTTTGGGTAGCTCGGCAATCATCCCAATATTGTGGCGGCAATACCTGACAGACCCGACAAGTATAAATTTTGGACACATAAGAGCACATTCTGGGAACTCCCATACTGGAGTAAGTTGTTGATCAGACACTACCTAGATGTGATGCACATAGAAAAGAATGTGTGTGACAGTGTGGTGGGAACAGTGCTGAACTTGGAGGGAAAGACGAAAGATGGTCCGAATGCACATTGATCTTAAAAAAATGGAGATACGAAGACATTTGTGGTTGAAAGAAAGGAAGAAAAAATGACTCAAGCTCCTTACACCGTGAAGCTTGACCAGAAGAACGTAATTTTCAGGTGAATGAGTTATGTGAAGTATCCTTCAGGCTACGCTGGAAATATAGCCTGATGTGTAAACATTCGGGACAATAAAATGTACGGGTTAAAGAGTCATGACTGTCATATTCTGCTACAACGTCTCTTCCCTATTTTCATTCGACCGTTCCTTCCCCGTCAGGTGGTGGAGCCGTTAGTAGCGTTGTCAAGATTCTTCTAGAAGTTAGGCACAAGGGAAGTCACAAAATCTGACATCTGGGAAATGCAACAGGACATTATTTATATCATGTGTAAATTTGAGAGGATATTTCCTCCAAATTTTTTTGACATCATGCCGCACATGATGATCCATTTTCCCGAGAAATTGTTGCTTACCGGTCCAGTACACTATACTTAGATGTATCCCATGGAAATGTATGTGTTTTACACCTAAATTTTTTATTGTACATGTTTAATATATAATCATAACATATTACAACAATTTATTTATATATAGACAACTTGGAGACTACAAAGCTTATGTGGCTAACAAATCCGCGTCTGAAGGATGTATAGTTGAAGCATATATTGCGCACGAGTGCGTCACCTACATGAAGTTGTATTTAGGAGCGTTGAAGGAAACTCCACAAACCATACCGGTATGCAGATTGTAGCTAATAAAATTTCTCATAATGTCAACTTTCAGTCTTTGGTACAATCTAGTTATTCCACTTGTACTTATTGTAGGCAGATTATGAGGAATGTCTTTTAATGGAACCTGAGGAACCTTACGGCTATTAAAGACCGGATATTTCATAAAGTGATAGGGGAGGATGGACATGGGTATTGTCGTACTTATGGATCTACTATGCCTCGAAGTTTTGTGTATCCACAGTCTTCATCAGCCCCATCTAGAAGTTCTGATGATTTGGTGGTTGAGAAAATAACTGAACCTATTGCTAAGAGGTTTGAGACAACATTTGACAAGATACATGCTAGACTAGATTCTCTAGAGGCTGCAAGTGACAAGAATCATAGTAGACAGGTATGAGATGACTTAGGTTATTCTAATTGTTGTGTGAATTGAACATTTCTTGACTTGCATTGAGTAATGTGTAATTGTTGATGCTTAGGTTGTGGATGCAAGCAGTGAATTTGAAGCAAATCGAAGAGTCCATTGGTGACCAAACAATTTCAGCTTCTAATCCATCACGACCAAATATTGAAGGGAGTGACCAAGTCTAATGATACTTCATCAGTTCATCTCAGACACCATTTTCAATGTGTTGAATTTATTTTGGTTTAAGTACTGCTGCTGGATTTCTTGTTAATGGTGCATATGTGGTGTTGATCAGCTTAATTAGTTCCCAGACAAAATTATATTGTTATATATGTATTGAACTTGATTACATTGTAATGTATTAAGTATACTTAATATATAATATTGTTGGATTGGTAATTTTTTTGATTACTGTTCATATTGCTATGGTTGCTGGTTAGTTAGTGAAGGTCTTGTGGATATATATAGTAGCAGGTTCTGGAAAAAAAATTATCGTTATATTTCAGTTAATGCCGTCGCAAATAAATTTTAAATTTTAAAAAAAATGGCAGGAACTAAATTTGGCGGGAAGTAAACTCGGCTGCGTGGTAAAATTCTGATTAGGCGACGGCATGGCTGGTAGCGAAAAACCGTCGCTTAATAGGCGTCAGCATTCATGCTACGTCTCAAACCATCGTAAAAGGCTTAAGCCACGACATTTTGTCGTCGCAAATAGTATTGGTGATGCCACTATTTGCTATTGACGCTTGCCGTCGCCAATGCTCTTTTACGATGGCAAAAGGGATATTAGCGACGGCTTCGCGCCAACGCTAAACTTCTTCTTTTTTTGTAGTAGCCGCTTGTGACAGCACATGACGGTGCTTCCAACTTTTGTTGGAGTTTCTCTTGTGTCGTAGCTTTCAGTTACCAATGAGGCTTGTTAGGGTTATTCAAAGTTCGTTGAGTGACCCTGCAAGTCCTCTTACTCATCATGTACCATGTCAGACTCAATTATGATTTGTGTTATACTTGCACGAGTGAGAGAACAACTCAAGCTTCAACTACGTGAATCATGATTCATTGTGTCTTGCAGTAAGAATTGTAGTTGTTGGGTTTGGATATTAACTTCTAGGAATTTGTTACTTAGAATGTTCGAGATTGAGTGTTTTCCTTATAACTTTGAATATTAGTAGTAGTGTGACAAGGAGAGAATAGAAAGTCTCCCTGTGTGTGTGTTTATGTTGGCATCATGTGGTAAAACTCTGGTTTTATATTTATTATAATTGTTAGTGTGACGTGAATCAGTTAGTTAACCCCTGTTTTATTTTTAGTGGGTCGGCGGTTGTGGTTATGGACGAGCAATATGCTCCAGGTTTGATTGTGGTTACTGAGTTGTGTTCAACGTTTGATTAATAGTTAGAAATTTAAGCATCTGCCAGTGGGATAGTTATCAATATTGATTAAGCTTCAGGTACTCGAATTATAAAGTTTTAGGGTAAGGATGTTACAAAATGGTATCAGAGCAGAGATATGATTACTCGGGTATAACTGTGGGGATGTGTCATTGTTATTTGGACCTGACCTCTTGTTATTGATTACGATGAACTTTTGATTCAAGTTCTTTTGTTTGGGTCAAAATAATATTTTTGGTGAATGTCCATGATTAGAGCCCATTTGACTGATTTCTGCAGTCAAAATATCTGTACATATTATTTCTTTCCTGTAGGGTCATGTGTTGCGCGATTTGTAAATTGCATGGATCTGTTTATGATTTTTTTGGGAGATTTCTTTCATATTTGATTCAGAGAATCTAATATGCCTTGATCCACAAGTATTGAACAAAACCCTAGTTCTCATTATATCAAGGGGTCGATGGTTCACAGGCAGACACACATCAACTTACAAACAACCTTGCAAACACTGCAAAACAAGCCTTCCTTGGAGCACCTGTACCAAAAAGCCTCATCACAATTAATTCCTGCAGCTACCTCATCCAAGCCTCAGTGCGAGCAAATGTCCACCCCAAGTTCATAAAGCCTCATCACGAGCACAAGTCTGTAAAAACCATTGTTAGAGGGTAAAACCTTTAGCAAACATCCCCCGTCAGAGAGTAATCATTGGCGAGTACCTAGTCCTGATATCGTTTGACTCTGCTCAACCACACTGGTCTGAGTATGAAGCGTTCACTGCACGTGGAATGGAGAAAAATCTTAGAAGCCGTCTGTTAGGAATGAGAAAGAAAATGAGTACGGGCTTGATCAGCGCCCGTACGTCAGTAGTTATGAGTAGAAGTCAGAATGCAAACAAGCACATAAGAGAATGTTGCACCTGACCCACAGGTACTGGCACGCCAAGAGCTGATTGTTCGAAGAAATTCTATTTTCACGTCGAACATTTGACACACCCTTAGAGGGACATAACGTGTCAGGATTGCGAATTAAATTATAATTGTGTTTCGGTTTCAAAGCGATGGCGAGCAATGAAGATATATAAACCAATCCACAAGTCAGATATTAGCCACCAATTGGACGAGATATCCAAAGTTAGCGCTAAAAGAGCTGTTGCAAACAAGGAGGCTATGGCTAGTGAAAGTGCACTTTATCAGCAGAAGAGAGATGAAGTTTTCAAGAGGGTCTGACCAAGATTCTATGATGACACTAACAACACCAAAAGTTGAAGGGAACTCCGTATTGAAGAAGAGGCTTTGTATGACGCTCGACAGACAAACAAGTCTCCTTCACATGAGTCATACCCAGCGCAAAGCAACGAGGTTTTACAACCCCAAGAAGTAGAATCTGATATATTCCATAACTTGAAAGAAGAGCTACGACTACAGTAGGAGGACTTAGAAAGGAAGATGCAAGCCATAAATGAAAGAATTCAAAAGAGCATGCAAGAAATCTGGCAAAAAGTACGTTGGATATGAGAGAAATCTGGCTGAAGTTTCTCAAGAGTCTGAGCTTGATACTGAAGAGATCATCGTCGCTAATCTAATTTCAAAGGTTATTGGCTCTGACCAGGAAGAAAAAGCATATTCGCTGGCAAATGGTGAATCTCAAATGGAGCATGAGTATGAGATCGACAACCAACGAAGTCATTCCATTCGCTAATAATACTATGTATGTGGATATCGTTCAGACTTGTGAGGGGCAACACAAAGGCCATTGTAACACCCTGGGAGGGGGAGCTACTGTGGCCATAATTTTAAGCCAATAAGAAGCCAACACGTCCGAATGACGTGCCGCTAACTTATAAACCTAAAGTTTTAGGCGATTTAGTAGGTAAAGTAAATTTTTTAAACTTGAATGGCACCACAAGAATTTTACAAAACTCTATCAGAGTTTCTAACTTCACGGAAAGTGGACAAATTAAAGGGCTAATTAAAAACTTTAGCGACAACAATAAAAACATATAACAAGATTAATAATTTAGAATACCTTTATAATTTTTGTAAACACTCTAGAAAATGACTCAAAGAATAGAGCATAACAAGTGAGTACGGCTTGGATGTAACACTGAGTAGCAAATGAGACTTTACATACGTAGCTCTCTGTATCTATCTCTTCACAGTACACAGTACCTGCAAACAACCTGTTGTAGGGATGAGCATCGTCCTCACTTGCTCACATATAGGCCTACCAATGCTAGGCTTGAAATCCATAAAATCATATATATATATATATATATATATATATATATATACACACACACACACACACACACACACACATATAGATTTGAGCTCGAAATAAAACCATTTAGAAATCTTGGCACCCAAAAACCATCATTTTATATCTTTGGAGGAAAAACTATGTAGTATGCTAAAACATGGGCCAAAGCGCTCAATGTACAAATACAGCCTGTAGGACTTCTCAAATCTCGGTGACTGATCCCGGGTTTGCTTATTCAATGTACAAATACAGCTTGCATGCCAACTACCTATGAGTCTAATGTACAAATACAACCTACAGGCCAACTACCTATGCCCCCGAGGACGAATAGTAGCGTGAGTGTCCATTTACAGCGAATGTCTAACAGATCACTCAAAGTAGCACATCTCACTTACGACTCACTTAACTCTGTATGAGACGAGCATAAGCGGAAAAAAATATTAACAGGGCATTGCCCCTCCAGAGGTTCACGGTTATCGACACCGTGGGATTCCTAAATACTAGGTCCCAACACTCTGGGCACGCACCGAAAATCAGGACAACGGTGCTCCTCAACATATCACATCATCATATAAAATCATTCTCGTCTAGCCTCGAGTTTTCTTGGCCCAATCATAAATCATTTATCTCATAATATCAAGAAAACTTTCCCGAGACATCGACCATGAGCATACAAAAATAATGCACTTTCATATATATGCAAAACCACTAACAATGGGGGTTTAACTCTCCTTACCTGGAATTGTCGTTCCTTACGTAAGTTCCAAGCTTCCAAGTACCGCCTCGGTAATCCGTGGTCACCGCATAAGCTAACTCGTCCGTTGAATCACTGCAGAATAGAGTAGCTTAGCAACGAAGTAACAATAACAGTCATGTTGATCATAACATTCATAGTTTGACTAAGAATGACCATATTGACCAAGTTGACCAACCAATAAATTCACAACGCTTTAACCTTGTTATTTTGCTTTTTCGATTATCAACTCTTTGCTTAATTGCCGGAAGTCCGACTTAACTTCCAAATTTTCCTTAACCATTTTAATTTGACGTTAGGTAGTCACATAATAATTCGTTAAATTACTATGGACACCCGTTGCATCACATTGACCCATTTATTTATTAAGAGTCGATACATCGATAATATGATTCATCCATTATACTTATAACGGTCGACTTGAAATTTTCGGATATAGTTATCATCTTTCGATAACAATTCAACATTTATCCAATTTTTGTCAAACTCCAAACATCAAACCAGTAACTCACATTTAGAATGCTTCTCACCTCAAATCATCAGAGCTTCATCATCTCTTCTTCCTCTCCACTGAGACCAAGCCTCGGGTCTCCTCTGCTGCTCCAAGTCCGAGATGCTGCTCCTAGCTCCAAGTCCTCTTCCATGCCACACTCATACATGCAGGCACCGCAGCGGCCGAGAGAAGGAGAGAAGTCGTCGAAGAACCTAACACAGGAAGAGAAGGGCATATTAGGATCGGGTTCAAAAATAGAGCTTAGTGAACAAAGAACATGAGAATTAGAGAAGGAGGATATTACCAATCGGTCCCTCGAGCTCTCTCAATCTCTCTCGATAAATGAGGGAACAGTTAAGGCTTTTTAACCCTTTTATAGTTAGGGCCAACGACCTAGATTGGAGGAGAGGAAAGCATGTGAAATCAAAGGCCAAGAATTTAAAGGTGAAATTAATTATAGAAAATGGTAATTTAATTACCAAATATTGGAAAATTCGTAGAAAATAGATGGAGTGTCCGAAAAAAATTCTGAAAATACCGGGAGCCTCGTGTCGACAGGTAATACAACATCGATATCTAAGATCACACATTTGACCATTTGGTCAAATATCGATATTTCACCCTTGCACTTTAAATGTAAACTACCAAATACGGTTACTATCCCTCGGTAACTCGTTAAACTGATAAATTTTACACAGAGCGCTATAGCCTTGTTGTCAATCTTGACCACTATGAGCAATTCAATAACCAATTAAGTGGTTATCATGCTACTAGACGTCCTAACCAAGGACAAGATCAATGTTTGAATCCATGTGATTATCAAAGTGATGTTACTGGACATGGTCTTGAGGAAGACCAGGAGAATGGCGAACGTAAATATCATATGAGTTTCGTTCTCACCAAGCCAATTTGTGGCTTTATTAACCAATTTGGATTAAGTTTCTTTCTTGTTACTACTGTACATTCTCACGGAAGTGGTCAAAATCATGACCAATGTAATTATATACTTAATTCATGTAAGTCAATTTGTGGCTTTGTTGATAAACCTAACTTGAGGTTTCATACGAAGTGTTCAAAACGGAAATTGTGGTTTTACTAAAAACATATTTGTGATCTATCTTGTGAGCAGAACTTTTTTAATGGTCAAGTTATGTGTTATGGTGGTAGATTTGTGTATCATCTAATTATCTAATTATAATGAATTCAATTGTAATGTTTTAATTTATTTTATTTTTTAACATGTAAATTCAAAAATATATATAAATACAAAAGTTCTACTAACTTTTACCACTATATTGTTAAATATATATATATATATATATATATATATATAATTTTGCATTTTTAAATATTTTTGCTAAAGTAAATTGTTCTGTTTAAATTTGATACCCTCAAAAAATAAATTATTTTGTTAAAGTAAAGGTAAAAATGATACATTTGATAAAATGATGAAAATGTCCTTAAAATTTAATGGTGTTATTGGTTAATGTATCAAAATTCTAACGAAATGAAACTTTGGGTATGAAATGCAAGTTTTGTAATTAATCCTTAACTTAACAAAGTTGCCAAGTTAATTGGGTTCTTCTGCGCAAAGAAATACACATTATAACCTCCCAAGGCCAAAATTACACAAGCACAATGTTCTAGTTTTTATTTTTACATTGCAAGTAATAACTGGTGCAGTAATAATTAATCCGAGGAAAGAGTGGTAACTAGAGATAAACACTTCTGGACCGTGGAAATTATCATGATCAACCGAAGGTGGCCTTAATGGGATTGATGGCAGGAGCATCAAACTTGCTGAAGAGCTTATAAGATGAAATAAGTGAAATGAGAGCAAAGAAAGCCACCGTCAGAAATGTAATGACCACAGAAGTTGTGGCTCTGTGACAGAATCCACCAAAACTCTCACAAGCCGGACTCCACGTTACAGTTGAATCTCCCTTGAAAGCCAAGTACAGAATCTCTGTCGACACAGCTCCAGCTCCCAGAATTATGTATGTAAGCAACTGCATATATAACGTATATATAACGTATACAAAACTCGATCATGTAATAAACAAATAAACTGTAACTACTTTAATTAAGTACTTTGCATTGGATAAATGGTAATAAAGTAACAAGCAAGTAATTACTTGATCTATGAAGAAGAAAGTCCAGGCTAGAGAGTTGGTGGGGGGACTTGATCTGGCTGATATGATAGCAGACAGTAGGGAGTAACCAGCACATATGCCATTGGCATGCACCAAAAACCTGTACATTTTGCACACGCAGACATATATCATTCACTTAATTTGATCATCTCTAACTACTAGCTACATATATTTGAATGAAATAATATCATGAATATGTTTCCAACAAGTAACTTAATTATGATTGAGACCCAGTATACACATTGTAGATATGAGCTTCAATTGTGTGATAGTGATATGGTTTTCGGTAGTCAACGTACCTTGACTTCAACTTGATCCTTTAATTTCATAACCAGATGATGAACTTCCACTTGTTAGTGCTATTGAATTCTTACCAAACTTCAAACCGTGGGTGTATGGATGAAAAGAAACAGTATGCTGTAATACTTTTTTTTTATTAAAACAATGGTTTACAAGGGTATTTATACAAGTACATTGTCTAACCCTAGTAGGGCTGAGTCATTGGACAATCCTAGTTCAAATAGGAATTGTGAGAGGTTAAGGAAACCTACTCTATACATCTTGTGCTTTAATACTCCCCCTCAAGTTAGAGTGGATATTAATGACGCCTAACTTGCCAAGAAGCACTTCAAACTGTGCCGTGCTTAATGGTTCTGTAAACAAGTCTGCTATCTGCTCCTTGGTCCCAATGTGTGAAGCTCGAATTATTCCTTTCTGCATCTTTTCTCTCACAATGTGACAATCAATGTCAATGTGCTTGGTTCTTTCATGGAACACCGGATTACTCGCAATATGAATTGCAGCTTGGTTATCACAGAAAAATTGTGTTGCTTGCATTTGTTGTACTCCCAAGTCTCGCAAGATGTGACGGAGCCAAGTGACTTCATAACATGTTGTAGCCATTGACCTATATTCTGCCTCAGCACTTGAACGAGAAACAGTGGTTTGTTTCTTTGTTCTCCATGACACAGGCGCCTTGCCGAACATTATGCAGTAACCAGTCAAGGATCTTCTAGTATCCTTGCATCTCGCCCAATCGGCATCACAATAGGCAGTTAACTCAAATCTTCCTTTGGCTGGCAAAAGAATTCCCTGTCCAGGTGAGTTTTTAACGTACCTTAACACTTGATGTGCTGCGTCAAGGTGAGCTTGTCGCGGCTTCTCCATGAACTGGCTCAACATATTCACAGCGTAAGACAGATCCGGTCTAGTGATGGTAAGATAGATTAACCTGCCAACTAATCTGCGATACTGTGAGGCATCTACTAGTAATTCTCCGTCTGTTTTCATAAGAGATAGATTTTGATCTACCGGGAACCGAGATGGCTTGGCAGCCAAGAAACCACTGCCCTCCAATATTTCAAGTGCATACTTCCTCTGACATAGAGCTATACCGTGCTGTGATCTAGCCACCTCTATTCCTAGGAAGTATCGAAGCTGACCGAGATCCTTTAACTTGAAGTTCCGAGCAAGTCTCTCCTTTGTAGCTGCAATGTCATCTAAACAATCTCCTGCCACGATAATGTCATCCACATAGACAAGTAGTACCGTGATTTTTCCAGAGCGCTTTCGGCAGAAGAGAGAGAGTAATCAGACCAGCTTTGCATGAATCCATCTTCTTTAAGAGCAAGTGACAACTTTATAAACCATTGTCGAGAAGCTTGCTTAAGGCCATAGAGACTTTTATGCAGCTTACAAACTCGGTTCTCCCCCTTTCTGCCGAAGCCAGGAGGAAGCTACATGTACACTTCTTCGGTAAGGTCACCATTAAGGAATGCATTGTTGACGTCGAGTTGATGAAGATGTCATCCACGCAGTGCAGCAAGACTAAGAAGAACACGGACAGTTGTGAGCTTGGCAACAGGAGCAAATGTCTCTCGGTAATCAATGCCTTCAACTTGGCTATAACCCTTTGCAACGAGGCGAGCTTTGTATCGTTCAATGGTGCCATCTGGATGCAGCTTGATTTTGTACACTCATTTGCAGCCAATGGTACGCTTGTGAGGCGGCAAAGGAACAAGACTCCAAGTGTGATTTTGTTCCAAGGCTTTAATCTCGGCTTGCATAGCCTTGCGCCACTCAACATGCTGAACTGCCTGTGAATAAGACTGAGGTTCTTTGTGACACATGAGGATAGTGGTAAGGGCTTTATGAGTGGGTGAAAGTTGAGAATATGACAAAACATTGGAAAGGGAGTGTGGTGTACCTGTGCTCGTTGAAGACGACGAGGAAGATCGAGAAGGGAGTGCTGCCTCGACGTGGTAGTCACGCAGGAAGTCAGGATGCCTTGTAGGTTGAGAGGATCGTCTTGGTTGAGTTTCGGAAGCGTGTGGTGAGGTATGTGTATGATCTAGAGGTTCGGGATCGGTAGGATTTGGCTGTTCGGTAGAATTTGGAGTGGTGGTCTCTAATGGAGGTGTTGATGACTCATGAGAGCTTTGCTGATCGGTAGAATTTGGCTGTTGAATGGGAATTTGAGGAGGTACAGTAGAGCTCGGCTGTTGGATGGAAATCACAGGAGATTCACTTGAGTTGTGTGGTGTGATGGAAACCCTAGATGACGCAACAGGATTATGAGCATGGACTGAGGTTCTAGGGTTTTGTATGTCTTCGTGAGGAAGGAAAATTCTAGGAGACACGGTCAGGTTATCAAGGTAAAGAAAACTGTGTTCATGGAACAAAACGTCCCTTGATACAAAAACACGCTCACGTTCAAGATCAAGAAGTTTGTAACCCTTTTGGCCTTGAGGGTACCCCAAAAATATGCATTTATCTGCACGAGGGTCAAACTTGGTTGGTTTTAAAGGATGTGTAGAGGCAAAACAGAGACAACCAAATACTTTGAGGTGTTCATATTGTGGTGCTTTCTGAAATAATTTTTCAAATGGACTGACTCCTTTAAACAACTGTGTGGGTGTGCGATTGATCAAGTAGGCTGCAGTAAGAATAGCATCACCCCAGAATGGTTTGGGAAGGTTGGCTTGAAACAATAATGCCCTAGCCATGTTAAGAAGATGTCGATGCTTACGTTCAACAACGCCATTTTGTTGGGGCGTGTTAACGCAGCTAGTTTGGTGAACAATGCCTTTAGAGGAATAAACATCCTTGATTTTGAATTCAGGACCATTGTCACTACGCACGAGTTTAACGTGCTTATCAAACTGTTTTTCGACAAGATTAATAAAATCGATCAAAAGTTTTCTGGCCTCAGATTTTTGAATCATGAGATAAACCCAAGTACATCTTGTAAAATCATCAACAATAGTGAGAAAATATTTTGCCCCACAATAAGATGGTTCATGGTATCCTCCCCAAATGTCAACATGAATCAGATCAAAAGGACTTTTACTTGAAATTGTACTTAATGGAAATGCATTTCTGGTTTGTTTAGCCAAAGGACAAACTTGACATTTGCTTGCATCACAAGACTTATTTTTGAGAAAGGGAAACAAAGGATAAACTCTAGAAGAGGGATGACCTAAACGTTGATGCCAAAGCTTTGGCGAAGTAGACTCAATGGAGTTGCATGTAGCCTGTTGAGCTTTGTCGAGGCAATAAAGTCCCTCCTTCTCAGATCCCATCCCAATCGTCTTCCCGGAGCGTAGGTCCTGTATGAAGCAAACGTGTTTAAGAAATATGGTGACACAGAATGAATCAGAGGCTAGCTTACTAATGGAGATCAAGTTGAGATAAAACATTGGTACGCAAAGGACATTATGTAATGTAAAGTGAGGTGAGAAAACAACTGAACCCATATGTGTAACACGACTTGTAGTACCAGTGGGGAGTTTCACAAAGCGATTATTGGCTGGACATATATTAGTGAGTAATTTGGGGTCACATACAATGTGATCGGTAGCACCACTGTCCAAAATCCATATGCTACTCATGTTATTATGGAAAACCTGGTAAGCTTTACCTGTCAATGGGTCAGGATTGGAGTATTTACCAACGTGATTCACCTCGGCATTTCGAGCATTATCGTTGAGTATGTCGACAAGCTGCTGGCAAATCTCTTTGGAGAATGGGAACTGCCTGTTACTTCCTTATGCATTGTCACCCCTTGAGACATGATTACTCAAGGCTTGAGTTTTGGTTCTCTCTTCTGCCCTCTTTCTATTCCGACACTCCTCCCATGTGTGCCCCTTCCAATTACAAAAGGTACACTTGAGATGTGCCTTGCAATCCTTAGTCAAGTGATTAGTTTTGTTGCACTTCTCACGTCTTGTTTCACCTTTCTTCTCGTTGTAACGGCCATCTTTCTTGATTGAAAAAGTTGCGCCTTCTATCATTGCCTTTCCTCCTGCTGCCGCTTGCGCTTGTTTTTCATGGCGTAGAGCCATGGAGTAAGCTTTGTTGACACTCGGCAGAGGCTCTATTGCTATGACACTGCTGCGAAGAGCATCATACTCATCACTGAGTCCCATGAGGAATTTCATTGTCATTTGGTTCTTCACATACTCCGTGATCTTACATTCACATCCACCCATATCACAAAGAGCATCACGCTCATCCCACAAGCCTTTCAACGCAGTGAAGGAGGTTACACTGCCACTGCCTTGTACACAGTTGTGAATCGAATTCTCAATGTTAAAGAGTTGCACGGTATTTGTCTGTCCAAACCTTTCTTGAAGTTCTACCCACACCGCTCTAGCACTCTTGCAATTGTTCACACTGTTTGCAAGTGGCTGAGACATGCAAGAAACAAGCCATGTCTTCACAAGTGTGTCGCATCTTTCCCACTGAATCTGCTCGTCTGTTTCTTCAGTCGGTTTTTGGCTGCTTCCATCGATGAAGCCAACTTTGTTCTTAATCTTCAAAGCATTGGCCATAGATTGTGACCATTGTGTGTAGTTGTCCTCTGCTAGTGCTTGTGATACAAGAATCATCCCCGGCTGATCCGAATGATGAATATAGAGAGGATGGTTTGAGAACTCCCATGCTTCTGGTGTGCGCACATTGTTCGACGAGGACGGCTCTTTGAGGACCTTTTCTTTCAGCAGCTTGGCTAGCTTCTCCTGGTCTTCGTCCGTCATGTTCTTCAACATCGATGCAAGTGTTTCGTCACCTCTTGTCATGGTTGCTCTTTGGGGTTTGCTGTGTTTAGGGTTAGGGTTTTGGTTGTGGCTGTGTCCCGGATTCGGGCTCTGATACCAAAAAGAAACAGTATGCTGTAATACTTTTTTTTTATTAAAACAATGGTTTACAAGGGTATTTATACAAGTACATTGTCTAACCCTAGTAGGGCTGAGTCATTGGACAATCCTAGTTCAAATAGGAATTGTGAGAGGTTAAGGAAACCTACTCTATACATCTTGTGCTTTAATAGCCATATAATTCTAATTTCTTGAGCTCTTTTTTCTCAAACAAAAAAATAACTCCAATAGAAAGGATTCTAATTTCTAAGGCCTCCAATTGAACGACCAAAATCTTAAGTAGGCTAAATTATTAGACCATTACGATTGGGGATGGCTTAACATATTTCAAGTGTAGTTCATCGGACCATTAACTAACCAAGAAACTCATGCTCAACCATCTTTGAATTTACATCATGTAGGTCTTAAATATCTAAAATATCCTTGATATTTTCTCAAAATTTCTAATTTTTACAAACACCTATATTAATTTTCATATTTTTCTGATATTTTATATTTAACTTATTTTTAGTGAAATATATAATTTTTATATAAATTTTGAAAAAAAATTTATTAATATTCGATAATTTCTCGATATATTTATCGAAATATTCAAATTTTTATGATGGTCGATATTTTAATGACCACCAATAACGGGACTTCTCACTGTTATACCGGATTTTCATGGATGCTACAGTCGAAAGACTCGAACTCAATATGAATTTAAGTTTGGACTACCATGGAATTTTCTGAATGAAGGATCTCAAAGACGAAACTACAAATTATAACTACGCATCTACAAATCAAACGAAACTACCGATCAAGTAGTACTTTAATCTCCTCTTCAATTGATTTCATTTATCTCTAGAGGATTAAGAATTAACTCACAATCACATCAATAAATCCAGAAGAAATCGAAGCATGCAAGGAAGTTCATAAATATCTACCTGAAGGCTCCAATACGAGAGTATGAAACGGATCCGAACTCATTGTCCTGGGAATAGTGAAGCATGACCAGCAGAGCAGCCACACAGGGAGCAATCGGCAGCAGTCGAAGCAGAGTCTCCGCCGTTCTCAAGCTGCTGCCGTTGCCGTTGCTACTCATCCCTTCTAACTCGTCTCCCCGTGCAACCTCCGCTGCAGACTTCTCTACCACCGTTGACATGATGCTGGTATTGTTGGCGTTGTTTTCAGTTTAGGTTTTTGGAACTGAAAGATTAAGACGACGAAGAGCTTTCAAGGTCCTCCTTCTGTAGTGCTTCTTCTTCTTCAGGTTCTATTTAATGGAGCCATCGAGCTTTAATTTCAAGGTGGGTGTGAAGCATTCAATGTCATCAATTATGGCAGATCACGCATCCCCATATGTATCACTATCTAACTCACTCACTCCCTCCCTCACACACACCACTCTTACGTACTCCATAATTTGTAGAATACATATACGCTTAGTATACCACAACCATATGCAGTCTCAAGTCTCAACTTTGGAATGCATCTTGTATACGCATAACACAATACTATTCCATTAACTGAGGGATATATATGTACATTACTTGCAAAACACACACTAGTCCAAATGAGAAATGGTATAATGTCTGATTAATCATTGTAAATTCCATAAATTCAATCAAACTTATAGAATAAAATTATGACGATGGACATTGTAATGGCTTTTACTAGCAAGTCTTACAGAATTACACGTCACACTGCAGACAATATATTAAGACATAATTTAGCTACATCTTCTGTCGACTATGTCTTATATATAGGGCTTTTCCGGTGCAGATGTCCATATTTTTTAAAAATGCAGATTTTTATAATTTTATCTTACTTTTCGATCATGATTTTTCATCTTAACTTTTCATAATGTAGATATATGTGAGAATATCATCTCTATAAAATGCAGATTTTCGGTGCAGATGTCCATATTTTTTAAAAATGCAGATTTTTATAATTTTATCTCACTTTTCGATCATGATTTCTCATCTTAACTTTTCATAATGTAGATATATGTGAGCATATCATCTCTACAAAATTTCACTAAATTTAGAAATCATTAAGACATCCAAAATGAATCAAAACTATGAACGTAATAAAACTGTTCAACCGAAACCGTTAGTTTTTTCCGTTTTAAATCACATATTTAAATACCTTAACGATCTCTAAATTAAATGAATTTTTTGTAGACATGATCTAGTCACATATATCTACATTATCCTTACCATATATATATATATGGTAAGGATCAGGTGCGGAAGTCCGTATTTATTAAAAATGCAGATTTTCACATTTTGATCAACTTTTTGATCATGATATCTCTTACGTACGCTAGCATCAAATCGTTATAGGGACGAGCTGTTACACTAAGAGTTGGGTGTAAATTAATGGAAGTGATATGAGTCAGATGTATACAAGTAAATTAATACAAAAGAAAGGAGAATGCTGACCAGAGACGCAGCTGAGTGTGGATTATGTGCTGATTTCTGATTTGTTACGGGATTAAAACAGCTCTTAAGTCAAATATATGAAGTGGAGAATGAATCGTCTAATAATTTTATTTTTCTGACGGTGGAGGAATATATATATGAGATTACAAGAATAGATTATGTGTTGTACTTCAGTAGAAACAAAACGAAAGCTAATAATTTTGCAATCTAGCTTTTTTTATGAAGTGTCAATCAACCTCCACATACTTAGTATGATCACGTTGTATTGGGTTTTGTGATATATCAATTATTGTCTTATTACCACAATACAACTGCAAAGCACTTTTGGGTTTGATACCCAAATCACGTAACAGATTTCTCAACCATAACAATTCATACAATCCATTAGTCATACCTCTATACTCAGCTTGAGCACTAGATCGTTCAACAACATTCTGTTTCTTACTCTTCCATGTAACCAAATTACCTCCCATAAAGGTAAAATAATCTGATGTTGACCTCCTATCAATAATATTACCAGCCCAATCTGCATCTGTGAACCGAGAAACATAAAAAATGTTGTTGTGTTTAGAAAACATTACTCCTCATCTTGGAGCTAACTTCAAGTACCTTAAAATTCTCACAACAGCATCCATGTGACTCTCGCTCGGGTTATGCATGAACTGACTCACAACACTCACTGTATATGCAATATCTGGTTTAGTATGGGTTAAGTAAATCAAGCGTCCAACTAACCTCTGATAGCAAGCTCGATCAGTGGTACCTGGTCTAGATACTCTGTTAGACGATGGTTCTGCTCAATACGTGTGTCAATAGGTGTGCAATCCAACATACATGTCTAAGTCAATAGGTCAAGGATATACTTTCTCTGAAAAGAAAAAAAAAAGTAGATCCCTTCTCTCCCCCTAGCTTCCTCAATTCCTAAGAAATATTTGAGATCACCCAAGTCCTTCATCTCAAACTCAGAGACTAACTGTCTCTGAAATCTGTTCATCTCATCAATATCATTGTCAGTAATTACCATATCATCAACATAAATAATTAAGGTTGTTACACTCCCTTGTTGATGTTTAAGGAACAATGTGTAGTCTGAATTACTTTATTTATGAATAACTTTACGCATGAACTGCGAAAACCACCCAAACCAAGCATGAGGTGACTGTTTGAGACCATACAAAAACTTCCTCAACTTGCATACAAACCAGGAGAAGCAACAACATACCCTGTAACACCCCGCCCCAAAATTCACGTTTTTTTTTTGATCAAGCAGGTTACAGAGGGTTGTAACCGCGCTATTAGCTTTCCCCGAATTAATATTCGAGTTTAATATCGAGATATTCTCGATTCTGTAGAAAGATAGAATCAATGTCCCGAGGTGGTAGACTTTATTAATACGAGTCCTCCGATATGTCCGAAATATTTTTCGGAGCTACGAGCCGAGTATTATGGATTTATTTAGTTTATGGAAGTAATAAATGTTATTTACTTTACCGTAAAAATGTGACTTTGTGATAAGTCGAGAATTTAGGAAAACTCCCTTCGGAAAAGTTGTGGAGGACGTTAATACGAACTTGTGGGTATGTCCTATGAATTAATCGAATCTCGTATGCAGAAGTTATTCGTGATAATGTATAGTTACTGCGTGGTAAATAATAAATAGGAAAATATCTATTTACTGTTCACGGTAAATTTCTTTATTTCAATATGGGCCGTCAGATCAATCGGGGAATAGATCTGGGTCGTTGGTTTATATATATATATATATATATATATATGTGTGTGTGTGTGTGTGTGTGTGTGTGTGTGTGTGTTTGGGATCGGGGCAGGGGGAGGTCTCTGGACTCACTCTCTCGCTCTCCCTCTCAATCTCTCTCTCTGCCTCAGCCCTTCTCAGGTGAATCTCTCCAGCGTCTCCAGCCACCTGATGTCGAACCACCACCATCACAACACCTCTATCTCCTCTCTCCAAAAAACCCGTAAAGCATCAGCAAGGGAGATCGAGTTCGAAACTACTGTGTGGGCATAGTGAGTAGCGACGGAGCTCGATTTACTCCTCCGTCGACCAGTTGACTCTTAGCGTACCACCATAGCTGAAGCTTCGTCTCGATCTCTGGATCCTCCTAATGGTCTCACAGTCGTCAGAGAAGCTTTGAGGAAGAAGAATCGATCGGAGGAAGGTTCAGTGTTTCCTGGCAAGTTTTCGAGTTCTCTAGTGGGCTTCTAACCTCGATTAAAGTATGAAAGTTGATTAATTTGTTGTTGTTATTGTGTTTTTGAGCGGTGAGGAGAGGGAGATGGCCGGAATAGAGTTGAAATCGGTCGGCAGGCCAATCGGGGCGGTTTGAGGTGAAAATGGGTAAATCCTCAGGTTTCTACCACGGTAGATCTGGTATTTTACCATTTACCGTGTATGTGAAATGTCATAAATGCCCCTGACTGTTCAGGATAATTACAGGGATGTCATTGAGGTTGAAATCCTAGAAATTCCCCTGGCAGTTTAGCGTAATTACCAAGCTACCACTGAGGCCGAATTGACAATACTGCTTCTGACAGTTTAAGTTAACTACAAGGGTGTCTGTTGAGTGGTTTTACCTATATGCTCTTAGTAGATTTATATATTTACGTGGTTGCCCTTATATCTATTTATTTATGTGGTTAAAATGTGTTAGGGTGTTGCTATCGGTTTGAAATTCGTCATGGATTCATCCGGATAAATAGATGATTAATGCTACCCCAGCGGAGGGGTTGAGCTCTGGTTTACTATAAGAATGCTTTTAGCGGGTTTATTAAAGGGACTACTAAATAGACAAGTGGGATTTATCCAGTTAGAAAAGTAAAGTAAACAAGAGCTACGTGTGGCTTGATCCCTGCGTACAGGGTACGTAGGCAGCCTGTCTGGGATACGGGTGCAGTCACAAATTATATTTAGACCATAGGTCCTCTAAAGTAATTTGTATGAAATCCAAATCGGTAATCGGGATAACCTTAGGTTTCGTGAGGTCTATTTAGGTGTTCTTTGGACTGTGAAAATGGTTTGGGTAAAGGGTTATCCCTTCTCAAGGGGGATTACGAGTGAATTTCTCTTGGGATGGGTCCCTCACGTCCTATCTCGGGTTTAGGGAGGTAAACTCGGGCTGGGGCGTGACATACCCAGGTGGGAGATTCATGTATACCTCCTCAGCTAACTCTCCATGAAGAAATGCATTCTTGACATCAAATTGTTGAAATGGTCAATTTAAAATAGCCGTAAAAGAAAGTAGAACACGAATCATATTCATCTTGGCAGCAAGAGCAAATGTCTCATCATAATCTATACCATATGTTTGAGTAAATCCCTTTACAACAAGATGTGCTTTGTACTGGTTCACTGATCCATCTGCATTGTGTTTAATGGTAAACACCCAACGATAACCTATGACCTTATTTGTTTAACAACTGATGCATATGACTTAGATAATGTCTTAGTGGACATGCAATTGACTACTGGTACTTTGATTTGGCTTGAAGAGTGGGTTCATATCTTTTGGGTGGTTGACCTCGAGTAGACCTATTTGTTAACATATATCGACCGCTATTATGGTCACTATTACTAGGACTACCAGAGAGATATACCTCAGATGAGTGATCTTCACTACCAGCATGTTGTGGATCACATGTATGAGCAATGGCAGGAGGGGAAGTTGTGTCTTCAATTACATTTTCAGTGCTTGAACCCGATGCTTCTGTTTCTCATCCTCTGCTTCAGAAATTTTTAGAACAATGATCTCAACTGGACCCGTCGATGTATCTCCTACAAGCGTGACTTCTTCCACTTTATCTGATTTTGCCCCCTCACTATTTGTCTCTTCAAAATATGAATTCTCCCCCTGAAGAGCAGTATCAGATAAAGAAAAATAACTCATATCTTCAAAGAAAGTGACATCTATAGTGATATAATACTTTCTGGTGGGCAGATGGTAACACTTATAGCCTTTCTGATGTCCTCCATAACTAAAAAATACACACTTAATCGCCTGGGCATCTAGCTTAAACATCTGGTTTTTGGGAAATGAACAAAAGCAACACAACCAAAGACACGAATAGGAAGATTATGAAATGAGAACATGAGAGGCAAGAACTTTAAAGGGAATCTTTTCTTGAAGAACACTAAATGAAAGACGATTGATAAGATGAGCGGAAACATGTATTTCATCACCCCAAAGATATTTAGGCATATGAGCACTAAAAAGAATGGCACGAGCCATTTCTAGGAGATGACGGTTTTTCCTTTCAGATACTTCGTTTTGCTCTGGTGTTTGTGGACATCTAGTCTGATGAATAATTTCATGTGTTTGGAAAAACTCTTTGAAAACATGATTAACATACTCCCCCCATTGTCTGAACGAAGAACTTTTATGGTGCTATTGTATTGTGTATGAACAAGAGTACGAAAAGCTTGAAAAGCTGGAAATACTTCATCTTTTGGTTTGCAAAAGAGCAATCGATGACAACCTTATGCAATCATAAACAAAATAGTACAAAATACCTCATACCTGACACATTAGGTTCTCTAGAGGGACCCCAAACATCTGAATGAATTACTTCAAAATGAACACTACTCCTAGAGAAACTAGGAGAATAAGTAGCACGATGACTCTTAGCTATGACACATATTTCACAACGCATATATAGTAGACTCATTCACACCAATAAACAAAAAAGGCATAGACTTTTTCAAAACACTAAATGATGGATGCCCTAAGCGGCGATGCCACAACCAAATTTCACTTAGATGGATAGAGCTTGAGGTCAAAGCGGTGCGAGAATGGGCTCCTGGTTTCTCCCTTGCATATGTCTGATCCAAGTGAAACAATATGCTCTTCAAATATCCCAGACCGATAAGCTCCATGGTAAGAAGATCCTGAAAAGTCACATACATGGGATAAAAGGTTACAGAATATCGAGACTCAGTATTCAACTGAGGAACATATATCAAGTGATGAGACATGTCAGGTACATATAAAATATTATGTAGCTCTAAAGTAGGAGTAACACGGATTGACCCTTTCCCTAACACAAGAAAAGCCTCACCATTTGCATTAGTAATATATGACACTAGAGAGGATAACAACTCAGTGAAATAAGATTCATCATAAGTCATATGATTAGTCACTAGTAGAGGAAAGGGCTGATACGATGATAATATATTTTTTCGTCGCATGAGTTCACACTGATACGACGAAAATAAATTCTGTAGCATGATTTTGAACTAATACGGCGAAACACATTTTGTTGCATAGTGCTTACTCATGCGACAAAATTTTCCATTTAGTCGCATAAGTTCATAATCATGCTACGAAATATTTTAAATTTCATCGCATCAATTTTGGATTTTCTTCCAAACTTTGCCCCTAGCCCTGACTCATGCGATGAAATATTTAAAATTTTGTCACATTAGTTTACACTCATGCGACGAAATTTTGAATATTTCATCGCATCAGTTTTGAATTTTTTTCGTCAAAATTTTCCCCCTAATTCTGAACTGATGCGACGAAATGAACAAATTTCGTCGGATTAGTTCACACTCATGCGATGAAATTTGTTCATTTCGTCACATCAGTTCAAGAAAAAATTTTGAATTTTGAATCATTCTGCTAAAATTTCCCCCACCCCCCCTCCTTCTTCCTCCCTTTTCTTATTCTTCCTTCTACTTATTCACCACCACCCCTTCACTTCACCATCACCTCCACTTCTCTTTCTCTTCCTCTTCCTCCTCTTTCCTCTTCTTCTTCCACTTCCTCCTGGCTGGTGATGGAGCCTTCTAGGTGGCAGATCGGGAGAGCGGCAACGAGGAGCTTTTTTGGGCAACCTGAAGTGGGCCTCCTTTGAGATCCAGTGGAGGTTGGGCTTAGGTTCTTTTTGGGCCCAGGTTTTAATTGTTTAAGTTTTGTTTTATTGTTTTTTTAGTTTTGTTTGTTTGCTGTCCCTCTCTTTTGGGTGAGGGTGTTGGTTTTGGTCCCTCCCTCTTGGGCGAGATTTTGGTTGGTTCATGGTTGGTGTCTTGTCCAGGGAATATTAGTGTTATTGTCAGTTTTTCCCACCAATGTTTATGTCAACATAATGACGAGGTTGCTCATGCATATATGCTGGCGGTTTTGGTGTATAGTGTTTGGTGGGGTCATTTCTTTTTAAGGTTGACTCTAAGGAGGTATCGAAGCTTTTGCGTTGAGTTAAGAGTATGTTACATTTGAACTTTTTTTTGTTCATGATCATGTAATCGCTGGTATGTAGGTACGGAGACGTGTGGGGACTTGTTGTCCACCACCAAACTCTCTCATAGTTGTAATAGTTGGTTATCATTTATATAAAGTGTTACTTTTCTAAAAAATAATCTAACGTGCCTTCTTCCTCTCCACGAGACATTCAACTTCGATTTTATTCTCTCCTCTCTCACAATTGCTAGAAAAGGGGGCTATGGTGCCGAATAAACTAGGTATATAGACATCATATATTCATATGCTCAATATATGGCTTTTGGTGTTGATTTCATCCATACTATAGATTTAGGTTATAGCGTTGATTCGAACCTTAACAACATCAAACTTTTTTAAAATTAATTTTATTATACACAAATTGTGGGCTAAAAGTATGACGTGATACGAGCGGGTCATGGGTGACAATGACTTTACCCGCGCTATAGGTCAGGCTTGAATTTCACATATTTATGATAGAACCGGTCCTACTCTACCCATTTTATACCAAGAACTGAAAAAAAATCTGAAATCAGGGTATGAGCCGGGCCGGCCTACACCCTCCGTTGCATGATTACATAGACTTTTTTTTCTTTAATTCCTTGATGAGTCGCACTGTGTTTCTCAGTACCATCCAAATCCGTTGACTAGAAATAAGCGGTTTGATCCAAGGCTTCTTTCCAAAACTGTCGTTATAAAATTAGGAATGGCATCTCTCCCCTTAAAAGCAAATCAATCAAAGGTGTGGCCAATTCTTGGAGAACGAAGTCTCTCAACAACTACAAAGCCTCACTACTACGCCAACCCTCAAAGCCACCGCTGCCTTACTTTTGTTATGCCTTGAGTAGTCTCCAAGCCTCCTTCCTTCATTCTTCCTCGCATCTTCTCTGTGTTTCAATCTCTTCTCCTCGCTCTCATGAAGAAACACCAACACGGCATGGTGCTAACTGTTTCTGTAGTCGCTTCCCTCGGCGTTGTCTCCTTCGTTTCATGCGTAGCTGCAGAGATCAAGAGAACCAGGGTATATAATTTTCTTGATTCAAAAGAATCCTTTGTTTTTAATCAGGGGCTAATTTCTTCTGTTGTGGTGATTTTCATTTGCAGGAGGATGAGGTCACGTTGGTCGGAAGACTCTGCAAATTGCCTCAAAGTCATGCATTTGTGTTCGGAATTGCAGCTTTGGTCTGCTTGGTTGTTGCTCAGGTGATCGGAAATTTGGTAGCGATATGCATTCATTATTGTTCAACAGAAAAGAAGAGCAGCGGTTCCAAAGCCAAACAACCAGCGATTTTCATTGCTCCTCTGTTCATCTCTTGGTAGGTTCTCAATCCATTTCTCTCATACCTAAATTGATTTCACAGCTTATCTCAACTTAAAGAATAGCATCCAATTTTGATTAGAACATTCTGCTCAAAATTAATTGATCTATAATATTGTTAGCGCGATGAAAATGAAGTTAAAGGGCATCCAAACAGATTCAAAATTTCCAACCTGTTGTCTACTTTTTATCGACAAGTTGGCAACTGAGATTGGCTTTGGTGGGAGGAAGAAATAATTTTCAAGTCCTAGGAACATGGACACAGCTGGAACAGTCCTCAATTTCATAACCACTCTCTAAACTGTTAATTAAAATATGACCATGTTTGCAGGGTGAGCTTTGTGATGGCTGTGACATTGATAAGCACAGCTACTAGCATGAGCAGAAAGCAGTCCTATGGAGAAGGATGGTTGGATGGTGAATGCTACCTTGTCAAACAAGGAATCTATATTGGTTCAGGAATACTGGTCCTGGTTACTGTTGGTTCCACACTAGGCTTAGTGATCACAACTATGAGGAAGAGTCAAGTTGAAGAAGGCTTCAAAGGAGGAGGGCAAAGAAAGTTGAACACCAAGTTGTAGTAGACTAGATAGAGATTTAGAGTCTTCTTTTTGTATAGGCAGAGATATACTTTCAAAAAAGAGAAGGAAAAAAAGACCAGAGATATCATACCCCGTCCTCTTAACTATTCCCCAAATCCTAAGGCAACATGACAGCAATGCCAAACATAACTGTATAGCCCCCAAATTACTTGTATAGAAATAGAGATACAAAGGGCGTGATTGGAAGCATCAACTCGACTAGTGCTGCATGTTGGATATTTGTACCAAAACTCCATAACCAAATGACATAAGTGTAGAAATCATCGTTTTGAAACCATTTTACCAGAATTGAAGGCAAGTAACACATCATGTAATACTAAAATTTGGTGGTCTATCAACTTTCTTAATAATTTGGTAGTCTATCAACTTTCTAATAAGTTTGGTATGTGACGAAACTGTTTTATTGTTTTGCAAAACCTGTCGGCATATCCATAACCCAGACTAATTAGCGTGCCAAACTTTAATCCCAAAACAACACGTTAGGTGCATCAAGTCTTTTTCAAAGTGAAGGAGATTCTTCTTGTGTTGGTTTTTAATTAGGGTGGTTGAAATGGATAGCGCAAAACACCAAGAAACCCACTAATGAAAACGAGAACCAACTAACAAAGCCTCACATTAGGTAATTGATGATCTTTATCTCTGGAATATTTTCCCCTAGACAGAAAATAACAATCAAAGAGAGGTGGTTAAAAAACAAATGAGGGCCATAATTGGAGGGAAATAACCGAGTGGAGAAAATCTTTTCATCCTTTTGTAAAAGCTCGATTGCTAACTCGGATAGCTACAAGGATATGGAGTAATTCATATATTTATACGGTAATAAAATAGGGTGAAATAATATAAAATAAAAACCACATTCCACTACAAACGAGAATTTGATCAACGTTCAAGCAACTTGTATCAGAAATACAAAACTAGTTTTAAGAATGCTCAGGATGTGTGCTCAGTAGTGTTTCTTGCTAGACTTTTCATAATCAATTATCAAGTAAAATCAAGTGATCATTGTACATAGAGATCAATATAGTATCATGGGCAGTATTTGCATGGCAAAAAAGACGCAAATGGCCAAAGCCAGCTCGTGGGCACAAAAATAAGCATGAACTAACCCAACTGGTAGTCCTAAGAATCCTTACAAGAACATGAGGATTCCCAAAGATGTTCACAACAGTACCTTACAGATGATACAGTCACCACAGTCAAGATTGAAAATAGAGATCCAATAGAAGCTACCTTGACTGAACAATGAAACACAATTGCCAACAGAATGACGTTTTACCACCACTTGGGCATGTTACCACCACGTCCCCTACCACCATAACCCCTTCCTGACTGATATGAGCCCCGATAATTACCACCACGCCCAGGCCCATAGCCATCATTACCATAATTAGATCTCTGCTGGAAATTGCCAAATTCCTGCCAAACAAAACATTCAAGCTATATAAGCACATACCCAGCTATGAATTATCTCACTTGGTAATCATAAATAATAATAATAATAATAATAATAATAATAATAATAAATCTTATAAATTGGCAAACCTCACTATCCCTCCTCATTCTCTCAGGAAACCTATGTCCGTTTCTTGCTCCACGGTTGAGAGAATTACATGAAATTGTGTCAAAGAACTCATCCTTCTTATATGCAGTCTGCATGAAACAATCAAGAAAAGATAATAAAGACTTGACACATTCCACAGGACACCAAAACCATTCAGTTTAAAAGAACCATTTCCCTACCATTGTGGAACCTTCTTTTTCATCCAAGCCTTGATCAGTTCCACTGTCATCCTCCCTCTCTTTTTCATCCCTTTGTTTTTCCTTTCCAAGGTAGCCCCATACTTCATCCTTTTTAAACTTCTCATTCATGGCTAGAAAATCAAACTCCTCACTGAACTGACTAGTCGAGTACTGAGACTGCAAAGCATAGCCAAACAATTAATTAGTAACTGACATGACTACCAAGCCAATATATATAGACAAACACACACACACACACATATACACATACATACACACACATACGTGATATAGGAAACTGTTAGAACAGAGATCAATAATCAGAATTACTCTACACCTAAAATTTCTTAATAACATGCATATCTTCAGTTAATACAAAAAAGAATAGAGAGAAAGATTTGGAATCCCAAAAGGGTCAAGAACCCACTTAAGATTTGGAAGTCGCGTGCACCTACAACTTGTGTGAAAAAGTGCAGTTCAAGATGTGCACCAAAGTTCTATTAGTATTGCATGCATCTTTTATGTATGTAAATAAATTCTGAAGCACATACACCTCCAAGTAGTCATCCTTCCAAACCAGTACTGGAACTTTAGGTGCTAGAAAGAAATAAGATATGTACATAGAAGCTCTCCATATATCTGTTGCCAACTTCCAAATAGAATATCAGTACAAATGAAATTCAGCATGCTTAAAGGAAAGAGAAGCAAAGAGCAATGATTTGTCTCAATCCATCCTTTCCAGCCTAAACATAATAAAAACTTCACCTTGAGAGCACACCCCACAAAAGTATACTGGTAAAAAAGGTCTTACTTAATTCTTTATATCCCCCTCTGCATGAATGTGGGATGCATACAACACAAAGGTAACCCACCCCCCCCCTCTCCTTTTTCAATAACAAAATAAAGACGATCAATATTTCATTCCCCAATAGAACAAGAACTATCTGGATTATGTTACTTACACGCCAACAACGGGATTTCTTGAATGGGGTCCTTAAAGTTTAGCAAAGACCACTCAATTTTGGAGAGAAATCACCTACTTCCTGCTGTACTTGTACACTCTTACAGTACACACCAAAAGAGGTTTAGAAGTATATCATTTATGTTTAGTTCAAAATAAATTCCTCCATTTAGTCAGACTTCCCAGCCCAAAAAATTCACTGATATGGAAAAGGTTTCAATAGTATTAACTAGTCGATTACTATAAAAGAGATAGTAATTCTTATTGTGAATTTTGACCCCACCAAGTTCCTTTTCTCCATATACTTCTATATTGGTGAAAGTTAAGAAGCAGGGAAAAATTTTACTGTGTCCAATCAGTAAGGCTAAACTAGCTAAAGGTTTGACAGTCAAACTAGACTAGCTAAAGGTTTGATACTGTATGGAAAATACAAAAGCATTTAAAATTTGCCGAAACATCACATCTAACACAAAATACATAAGTTAGTATATCGGTATATCCTACTTCCTCCTGTACTTGTACACTCTTACAGTACACTCCAAATGAGGTTTAGAAGTATATCATTTATTTTTAGTTCAAAATAGAATTCCTCCATTTAGTCATACTTCCCTTCCCAAAAAAAATCACTGATATGGAAAAGGTTCCAATAGTATTAACTAGTCGATTACTATAAAAGAGCTGGTAATTCTTATTGTGAGTTTGTGACCCCACCAAGTTCCTTTTCTCCATATACTTCTATATTGGTGAAAGTTAAGCAGGAAAAAAAATTTACTGTGTCCAATCAGTCGAGCTAAACTAGCTAAAGGTTTGACACTGTATGGAAAATACAAAAGCATTTAAGTTAGTGTCATACTTGTATTGATGAAAGTAAAGAAGCTTTATTTGTTTAGTTTTTGTGCAATCAGTCAAGCTAAACCAGGAAAAGGTTATGATACTGTATAGAAAAACATACAAGAACCTAAACTAGCAGACATCATGTCTAACCCAAAAGACAAGCATCATGTTATAGAAAAGCACTACCAGATTGTTTAGTAGCATATAAATGAAAACAGATAAGAACAAACATTAAAAAATCTAGTCATAAAAAAACTTTTAAAATGCAGTGAAACTTGTCTGATCTCACCTGTGGTGTAGGCAACGGTAACAATGGTGCTTGAGTGACAGGAGGAACCGAGGAAGAAATTTGAGGTGGTGCTGGTATCGTAGCACCAATATTCTTCTGATCAAGAGAGAGTTTTTGCAAGGGAGATAGTACGTGCGATCTAGATGGTGCGAATTGGTCAGGAGTTATCAAAGATGGAGGTGGTGTTACCAAAGGACCTACATCGGAAACCATAGAAGACGATGCAGGGTAAGGCATGGACAGCACAGGAAGAACTGATATTGAATCAGAAGTGGCTTTACTAAAATATGGTGTTTCCCTCGCATTCCAGTCTTGGCCAGGTGAAGGTAAAGAAGGCATATTTAGTTGACTAGCATTCACTGGTGTAGAATGAGATGGTAATGATATTTGTGTGGCCAAGGGAGATGGCATATCAAGAGCAGAAGAGTAGTTTACAGAAGTAAGCGAGGGAGGAAATTTTGAATTTACAGAAGTTGATGTAGAAGACGAGATTGCAGGGGCAACACGAGCTGAAGTATCTGCCAAACCAATAGCTATAGATGCCTGACTTTCAGGAGCCTTATTATGGTGTAAGATTGCAGACTGGGTTTGCATAGGGTGATGTGGCTGCTGAGGTATATTCAGTGAGGCCCCGTTGTATCCTTGCCAATACAGCGGCAAAGAAAGAGCTGGAGGCGTAGCAATTTGAGTAGAAAAAGAATGCCCTGATGGACCCACTTCAGTTGTAGAATGATATGAAGGCAACACATTGGTATTGCTTTTACCAATCAAAGTAGGAGTATCCTGCCACCGAGTTATTTTGGACAAACTTTTACCACCAAGTGCTGATTGTGGAGAACTTGCAGGTGCCCCAGTATAGTGTGACTGCAAAGGAGAAAATAAATTAAACATATGAAATCAAACTGATGAACTCCTAAGCTTATGGAACTGTTAGTACTATTACATGAGTATCCAAAACCTGTATAATGGCAGGATCATCATTGTGAATCTGTTCTTCTTTTTGTGCAGGTGCGGGAGACTTAACTTTCAAATCCTACAATTGTGAAAAAAGCTATTATTAGTATTTTGTAGTCATCATTCGTCAGATCATCTAAATGCTAAAAAATATCGTCTTTTATTTTGGGGAGTGAAATTTGCACTCCCCTTTTTACATTCTGCACTCCTCTTCAATTTTTTAATAGTTTTTCTTTCTGAGTTGTATTTTGATTCCTGAAATACCCCTTATTAATCTTCTCATTTTTAATTCTTGTCCTCTCCTATTATTCTCTGTTTTGATGAAAAAATGGATGAATAGATTTCCCAGCAATGGGTAAGCAATTGAGAATCGTGATTCTCACCATGCTTGCTTTATGTTTTCAGCAGAAAGGAACTAATTTGCAGTAGCATACAAACCAAAATAAAGATCAAGATTTAGCAAACCAGAACCTTTTTTTCTCTCTTGTTTGAGTGAAAAGAATTTAGAACATAAACTTGAAATCTAACAAGAATTACATCCAAGAACCCAGCAATCGACCTCAAATTTGAAGTCAGAGCAGATCGTCCATAAGAATCTATGAACGGAATCAAATCAACACCACCAACAAAAAGACTATTTGATTCCTTACAATTCACAAGCCCAAAAAATCTATGAACAGAATCAAATCAACACCACCAACAAAAAGACCTATTTGATTCCTTACAATTCACAAGCCCAAAAACTCATAATCCTCAACTCTTTTTGCTTAAATTTCATGGAAAAAAAAGACAATACTCTCCACTCTACCCATACTTTCAATCATATCCTTCAGGAGAAGTTCATTGGAATTGGAAAACCCCAACAGAGGAATCGATTATCCGACTCATTCGTAGGAGAATCGGTTAAGCATTGTAACCGGCGACGGCGTTGAAGCGGAAGTACTTGGCCGGAGAATTGGTAGGTGTGGGTGGTGTTGGCTGTGGGGGACCGTAGAAGAGGAGAGGACTGTTGAGAACTTGAGATTGAGCGACTGAGGCATTGAACACGACATCTCTGGAAAAAGAGATGGGAAGGATGAAGGAGATTGAAAGGGTTTTGGGAAGAATGTATGCCAACTTGTTAAAATATATTAAAATACAAGAAGGGGAGTGCAGAATGTAAAAAGGGGAGTGCAAATTTCACTCCCCTTTATTTCGGCCAAAACAAAAGGAAATCTATAAAAGGAAAATGTGAATGTATATAAAAAAAGAGAAGGGGTGGAGAGAGAGAGAGTTGATGTTCATCACATATGACATGTTAAAGAAAAATATGATAGGACAGAAACAAAGAAATGAGACAAAAGGATAATGCCATACATGAAATCTTCATCCACAAGATATTACATGCTCTACCAAGTATTTAGTTAAACACTGAGGTATTAGTGTGTAGCAGAGCTCTTTCACGGCTACCTAAAAGCAAAAATGGATAATCTAAATAAGGTAAACGATCAACACTCAGCCCATTAACTTTCAAATCCTACAATTGTGAAAAAAGCTGTTAGTAGTATTTCGTAGTGTAATCATTCATCAGATCATCTAATGCTAAAAAAATCATCTTTTATTTTGGCCAAAATCTGAGAGAGAGAGAGAGAGAGTTGATGTTCATCTGGTATAAAAAAGAGGGAAAAGGGTAATGTAGTGCTAATCTGATACATTCTTTTAACACAAACTGAACATAGTTGCACAAATCGTGGAAAAGGAAACCTCATGCCTTGCATCAAATCTTCATCTGCAACATATTGCATGATCTACCAAGTATTTAGTTAAACACTGAGGTATTAGTGTGTAGTAGAGCTCTTTCACGGCTACCTAAAAGCGAAAATGGATAATCTAAAATAAAGTAAATGATTAACATCCAGCCATTAACTAAAAATTGGTCCATCATTTCATTTTTAAGTGCAACACAGTCTGGATGTTTACACATAAGAGGGGTCTGGTAGGAATTCCTATAAATTTATAATTTTTTGTTTAATAAGATTGGGGAAAAATCAATTTGTCAATCACTGGACCAACATCGGTACAGTTTACTTGAATAAATAATACAGATTTATCATTTATCACGGAAGGTTAACAGATGGATAATCTAAAATAAAGTAAATGATTACCATCCAGCCATTAACTAAAAAATGGTCCACCTTTTCATTTTAAGTGCAACACAGTCTGGATGTTTACACATAAGAGGGTTCTGGTAGGAATTTCTATAAATTTATATTTTCGTGTTTAATAAGATCGGGGAAATATCAATTCGTCAATCATCGGTACAGTTTAATACTTGAACAAATAATACAGAATTATCATTTATCACTGAAGGTTAACAGATGGATGATCTAAAATAAAGTAAATGATTACCATCCAGCCAATAACTAAAAAAATGGTCCACCATTTCATTTTTATGTGCAACACAGTCTGGATGTTTACACATAAGACAAATTCCTATAAATTTATATTTTCGTGTTTAAAAATATCGGGGAAAAATCAATTCGTCAATCACTGGACCAACATCAGTACAGTTTAATACTAGAACAAAAATACAGATTTATCATTTATCACTGAAGGTTAACAGTAAGAGTCTTGGAGATAACTGAATTATATAATTCTAATAGCTTATACAAGACTGCAACCAACACAGAACAAATATCAAGAAAGGGTTTTCTGAATACAGAAAAAAGTAAATTATTTACAGATCTTCCTCATCATTTCCCCCAAACCTAAAATAAATAAATAAATAAATAAATAAGAAGAAGAAAGATAATAGATAATATCCACATCAACCTTTTTTCAGTTCCTAGTGCAGGTCAACAATTTTCCTTCATTACTCTTCTATAGATATGTCAGCAGAAGCATGGAAAACCAATAATAAAGGAGTGACAGAGTGACCTAGAGCTCTTAGGAGGCTTATCTATAACAAAAGACGAGATATTGTGAAATTTCTTTCACATTATTTCAACTTTTTCTTTGTGCATGTTATTTCCATATCTTTGCTCTACCTTATAATCTCTACCAATAACTTCTACATCACAGGCAGAGTAACTACGGGAGTTTATAGTGAATGTACATACAAATATTCATATACGCACACAGAGGTAACTAACATAAGATAATCCTTATATCACAATCAGTGAATCCCCATAGTTAGTAGCTTCCGAGTAATTTTGAGAACCTTTCCACCTAGCCTAAATGGGAAGTAAACTACAACACTCTATTCACAGACCCCAGTGAACTTCAGAAAAAAATAATATGAATCCAAATTTCATTATTCCAGCCAAGGAACAATTACTATACCAAACCAAACAGACAAAATCGCAATATATTGGAACCCAGTCCTTATGGATGCACCTACTCTTGGGTGTGGATATTCTTTTTCATGCATTACTCTACATCCGCATCAACCATGCCTTCAAAATGGCCATATCAGTCAAAATTGAAAATCTCATGAGATCGGTTAAAATAACTTGAAGGTTCCAGTGAATTATTCTTCATATAAATTTGTATCATGTTATGGTGCGTAGGTGTTATGACTAAGATTACTGAAGAATTATGTAACCTTCTGTACGTTGGAAATTTTAACAATATGGGATTTTTGGTCATTTGCCTAATTACATAGGCCTTGTACAAGGTTTCACACTTTTGCATATCTGAGTAGATCTTGAAGAACTGATTACTCTGTCTTTCTCCTTTCGTCTCTTAAAACTCTCTTCATTTTTTCTCTGCTTCTAGTTAAGTCCTCTACTAGTTACAATGCATGATATAGAAGCAACTCATCACTGAGGATGATTAAAAAACCATACTGTCTATATAATATATACACTACACACACTGCAACATTCTTTGTCTTTCTTTCTCATTGAAAATTGAAAGACTGCTATTAGAGCACAAGGAGTCCACCGGAAGCAAGAAAACAAAGAATCCTTACACTTGCAAGTCTACAATAATTAAATAAAGACACAACAAACACCTAACAGAAACTACTACTGCTACCCAATTCAAAAAGATCACAAACAATAGAATCCTCACATTCAGATAAAAAAGATGATCAGAAAGAAAAAGGAAAAAACAAAAGTTAACCATTAACAATCTGGTCCTCACCTTTTATATCATCAATGGCCCTTCTATTTCTAATTATCCACAGTCACAAAATGTGTCATCAAGGAGGCACATCTCATGTCAAAGATTAAGAAAATAGCACTAACCAGCAAGAACTAAGAAATTAAAGTTGCAAGTTTCTATCGGGAGATAGGCACATTAAAAGATAACAATTGAGAGCTCCTGCATACCTTAATGTCGCTTCCTCTAAACAGAATATAGTCAAACACCTTATCCATAGGGGGAACTTGCGGGCCATCCTTCTTACGCCCCTCTGTTCCGTATGACTTGACTGCAACATTATAAAAAGTGATGCATTTACAAGGTTTGATTTTCCAAAACAGAAGAATACTTAACTATATCATTAACTACATATTCATCAAATTATTGCAGCCTAGCAGCTGAGAATATACAAATAAAATGCAAAAACATGTATAGAATTCTAGACAGCATCATATACAAGTTATCATTTTGGGATAAAGTCATATAGATGTGCACACAACTCATTGATGAAGATTATGCAGACCTGATAGACGCGTGGGCAATGTAAACAATTATAGACAAACAATACTCAGAAGAAATAAATCATGTAGATCTAATGGACTGTTCTTGTTGCAGTAAAGTTCTCATGTGTGGTCTGGTCTATATTCTGGTATCTGTTACTCTACATTAGTCTTTTGCTAGAAGCAGAACATCAGATTCATTGTGTATTGCTCCAAACAATATCTCTCAAATGAAAATTCTTGGTGTGGTAACCTCAAGTTCCTCTACTCTCTTCTTCTCCCTTCATTCCCAAAAATGTTGACACAGCACTCAAATCCTACAGGTTATTACCCTAAACTTCACCCTCATCCTAGACTCCAATGTCACAACTCACAAGTAAAATTCAGCCATAATGTCACTGCCGTATAGTGTAAACAAGGTGAAATACTTGGTATAGTAATTAAGACCTCAACAATATTCCGCAATCTTTTGGAACAGAACATTAATATGTCTTGCAACTTTAGACTGATATTACACTTCAATTCAAGTCTCGTTGAGGACAAGGAGAACCTCTCTCCATCTCCTTCTCTCCAATTATTGGACTGATATTGGATGAAAAATCAAAGTCATAGTCAACTTAGTCGTAATTAATCGACAGGATTGCAAGCTAACTACTCAATCAAAGACTCTCTGCATTATACCTCATACAAGATTCCTTGCCAATCCAAAAAATAAAATCAGATCCTCAAACTTGCAGACAAATATTGAAACGCCTTAGCAGAGCAAACTTCACACTACAGAAACATGATCCTAATAACCTAATCATACGCAAACAGATTCGAAGAGATTTCATCGAAAAAAAACGAATCCGAAACCAAAAGTAGTGATTCTGAGCACCACGATTGAATCAATGGAACGACAACCTAGAAGAAATCGGAAATGGAAAGCGAAGGTACCATTTCTGAGGCCAATGGTGGAGTCTTGGACGCTGAGGACGTAGAGGATCCCTTCGTAACGGATTTCGTACTTGGAGATTAGGGTTATAGTGCTCCCGATGTAAGGATCTCCCGATTCAGAAGCCATGGATTGATGAAATCGCTGGGGTTTTCAGAGCCGTTGCTGTTTCTGGGAGAGGTTGTTAGGGTGTGGGCACTTTGTCTCCTTTTGGAGAAGATGAGAAATGAGGCACAGAGAGCGGCAAAGCATCCACCAACCGTAATAAAAGCCGAGGCGGATTCTGTTCTCTTTTTTGTTTTCGGGGCACGTTTTTTAGAAATGGAATTTAAATGTGTAAGAACGATTACTCGATTTATATGTTTACTTGCTTCATGATGGAATGAGAATTATTGTGGTCTCATCTCTAACTCTGGAATTGATTCTTTAATCTGAATTTGTAATACCTAGCAACGAGATGGGATTAGAAATGATGTGATTATGAATGAATTTTTATTTTCAAAGTATCCTCACATGATTAGGGAATGCGGCTAACCAGCGGATCTTCAAATTTACTTAATATACCTTTGATGTTTGTTACATCTCCATTTTATTTTTAAATTCTAACATTTCCTAACTAGACTTCTATTTAAATTTCTAAAATAACTTTATTTATAATATTCACATATATTTTAATATCTAACCATTACACCTCTAATTCACTCACTAGACCTCCAATATTTTTTTATCGATCATCAAAATCATTATCTTTTAAAAAACATTTATTAATCATAATTAGTTTTCATCACTCTGCATAATTACTAATCATTAATTTTCGATAGAATTTTTCTTAGAGATGTCCCTGCATGACCTTTCTCGAGTTTCAAAGTGAAATTTGGGACTGATCCTGTTAATTGGTATCAGAGCTTAGGTTCATACCTCAGACCAACCATGTGATAGTTTCGAGATTCCTTTGGCCAATTAGTATGAACTAACTGAGCTGATGGAACGCCGCACTAAGCAAATGTTATGGGAGTTCGAGTCTAGCTAAGAGTTTTTACAGAACATACCAACTGGGGGTGTACAACCGTTTTAGGTTTGCTTGTTACCCAGTTGTGCACTTCTACTAATGCAACTTACCCCCTTCTTTAATTGCTATTTTTTCTGTGTGGTTCTTGTTTCCTTGGTTTGCTTTTCCTCTGGTTTGGAACAGGGACGCTTACTTGTTTTCGGTGTGTAGAGATAATGGCTTGGGAAGGTGGAGCTCGAAGGAAGAAAGGCATTTTTGACAAAGTTAGTGACGAGGACGTGTGAGATGGTCTACAGGTCGAAGCTGATCAGGCCAATCAATTTGATCTAGACCTGGAAACAAAGGAAGAGAGGGAATTAGAATAGGAGGATGGTGTGGACGACTTTGAAAGGTTCATCCTAAGGGATGACGAGTACTCTTTCTTGTCGTCGCTAATTGTCGTTGTCATGGGTTTGGGGGGCAAGAGGTTGACGACGAGGCTACAAAAACAAAGGAAGGGCGTCATGAGATCGAGCAAGAACAGGAGTGGAAACAGATTGCAGAGGGGGAGCAAGAGCTTATAGAAGTTGACGACGTGACTAAGGAGGAGACCCGTGCACACCTCGTTTCCCATGTTGCTGAGGAAGGGAATTTAGTACTGCAGCAGGTTTATGTGACTAACTCGGAGCCTAACATGGTCATAACCAGTTCGTGGAAGAGGAAAGACATGGTTGATACCTCTCGGGAGGGCCATTCCAAGAGATCAAAGAGGGAGAATCGTCCTAGTAGCTCGGGAAGTTTTGTTGAGATAACCCAAGCTTTGGAGGGTATTGGCGAGGTGCAGCTATACTTAGGGAAAATGGTGTATAACATGTGCCACCAGACCCGAGAAATGCATGTGTTAGAGGAAACTGATTCCATAGGTGGTCTAGCTCTCCCAAAGAAAAGAAGGCGAGGGTAAATGGCCATGTGGCGACGATCCATTCTTTCTAATTCTTATGTTTGTCTATCCTCCATCATTTTATTAATTCTAAGCATGACTGGTTTTGTCATAAGCAACTTTGATGACATATGTTACGTGTCACACCCCGAATTTTGGATAAATAAAAATCCAAACTCGAGGCATGATATCCTCATCGAGATTCTAAAATCTTGTAATCATCTATACTTATTAAAAACTCAAAATCGAAATTAAAGTATCAATTAAGACTCAAACCTTTCAGTCAAATATTACAATTCGAAAAATTATGTAACAAGATATTCAAATAAGGACATGCTCCAAAGAGCATACTACAAAACAACAATTCAATAATTAAAGAGTCAAACTTCCAACAAGTAAGCTCTTAAACCTCTATGCCTCAACCTTAGAGATTCCAACGTGCAATATCAAACCCTACACCATGGATTGGTGCATCGGGTTGTAGAAACGAACCGGATAAGCTTTAAAAGCTCGTATAAGTAAATCTAAATTAAACGTCTCAACTCAAAATCACATAAGGTAAAACCAGTAATTCCTGTGTTAAAAACTTAATTTAGGAAATCACCTAAAAGTAAGAGAGTTCAAAAGAAAATAGATAAGGAATATGAAGTCAAAATCAATATAAAATCATGCAAATAAGATTAAAGCATCTCATGCGGAAAACATAGTTCATGAGACATTTAAAGCAAAGAGTTTAAAGGACAACAACACATAAAAACATCACCCAACCATTTCCACCCCTTACTTATGAGTTCGAGAATACTTAGTCATCTGTCATAAGTAAACCATCGACAAATACGTACCCATGTGTTCATCAACACTTAGTCATCCTCATGATGTACCGACAGATAGACTAGAGCTCTAAACTGACCGTAACTAATCACCCGGCCAAGACTTGGTTCCCGGTTTCCTGTTACCACCACTAAGCCACCTAAACATCACTAAGACACACACTCACAACTAATGCATTATCTCACCACTAAGGCACAAGTCCACATTCATAGAACATTTAACAAATCTCACAACTCAACTACGAAACCAATAGGATATCACCCATCCACAATGATATATATATATATATATATATATATACACAATCAAACAATATATGATATCACCAATCACACCAACATTAATCAAGCCAACACAAGTAACACAGTATCACAATAGGGCAACATCAACGAATTTATCTTCAACAAGGCATAAATATTCTTATTACTAGTCATATGCTCAACTACTATAATTTATAGTTCATAATCGCAAAACCTATAAAAGTCATTTTATTTGAAAAGTCATTTTACTTACCCACGGACCGTAGTTGATCAAGTCTATATATTTTCAATACAAAAATTAGTTTCCAAGAAAGCAATTTCACAATTTTATGATAATTGAACTATAAAGTAAAAATTGTTTCATTGTGAATCAAGTGAGATTTACTCGCCTTAACTCCCGTTGTGTTTTCACATAATCACAAAGGTATGCACAACCGAGCTCTCGTTAAACACCTATTAATAAAATGCTTATTTTAGTAACCATTATGACCAACAACTTTTCACCCTTGAACCGACACTCTACCTTTAACCCGTCTTATCCCTCAAGACAAACCTTTTCCCAAGACCTCCCAAGGTCATAGGAGACTTATCAACTCATCAACATTATCTCTAGGTCTAGAATCCTGCTAATTTCAAAACAAATGTAAACGCAATCCGAACTAAATCTTAACATGCCTAATTGGTAACTAAAAACCAAAACTCACATATCAACATGCTCGTATCAACAAGTAATTGATGATGTGATAGATCACTACCCCCAACAAAGCCGGATGTGCCGCCACAGGCGACTGCGTGTGGGCCCTACACGTCGTCCTAAAACCTGTGAATTTCGACATACTTTCAACATCAAACATGAACATTAAAGCAAGAGGAACACTTTTATACTTGGGACTAAAGAATAATTTAGCATAGAACTTCTCCAAATCGTCGTCACAAACTCCGCCCCTAAATTTGCAAACCCAGAGTTCAAATAGAATTACACTCGATGACCTACACAACCATGTTTAGAAGGAGGCTAGAAAGACTCACCAAGTTTTAACTGTCGTAGCCGCTGCCAAGGGGGGGAACCAGTTGGGTTGTCGTTGGACCCGGTTCGTCTTTGTAAGTTTCGATTCTCACAAACTAGGACGAATCGACATCATCCACCACCACAGGGAAGCTCGCGTCACCGAGACGAAGCGAACCTGACTAGTCTTATCGTCTGGGTCGACCGGAGTTGGCCTTTAATGCTGGGTCAGGTCAGTCGAATATTTTTGATTCCGAATAGGCAAGGCACGAGGAAAAAAAAAAGAGAGAATGAGAATGTTTTTGTGAAATAAAATAAACCCTAGACTTTTCTATTTATACTAAAAATTCCCAGAAAAGCCACCAAATCTGTTAACCACAACTTCCTCATACGAAATCCGTTTTACACTTATCATGTGTCTACGAACTCGTATCGCTATGCTTTACAACTTTCGTGTAGAAAGTTTAACGAGAATCCTAACGAATAAAAAGTCAACTCTTTGATCCATCGATTAGAGCTGTTTTGAGTTATTTAAATCGTCCAAACACTTTCGCTCTTCTCTCGAGCCATGAACCTCGCTAACTCTGCTTAATAATTTCCAAATATAATATTAGAAATTATTTATAAATTTTCAAGGTATTACACTATGAGTGAGCAGGTTCTCTGCAATAGGAGGTGGATGCTAAGGTGAGCAACTGACGGCATCCCTGGAGAATAACCGTGCCCTGCCTCAACTAGTGGGCCAGCTAGAGTAAGACGTCATGACTCAGCGACGCCAAGCCGAAAAGGCTGAGAAAGAGGTGGAAGACTTGAGGGTTGTGGTTCAAAAGAAAGATGAGCAACTTCAAGTAGGGGAATTGACTATCTCCAAGCTGGCTCCTCTGGAGGCTGAAGTGGGGAAGCTGAGGCAAGATCTAGTGATGCAAGAAGAGTCATGGAAGGCAAAATGCAAGAGAGCTAGGGTAGTGGCAGAAAAGGGGTTCCATGAAAGTGAGGTATACAAGAAACAACTGCATAATGCCTACAACAAGGGTTAAGAGGAGATGAGTAAAGGGGGATCCAAACAAAGTGGATTAACAAGTCCACGATGCGGAAGTGGTATACAGATAGGGAGGCTGCAAGGAAGAAATGAGAGTAGATGACCTAAGAGGAGAGAAATCAAGCTAAGGTCGTGAGGACCTTGGCGAAGTAGCATGTGGAGTGGCGAGCGGTATTGCCCAGTGGACAAACTAAGTCCCTCGGGTCTTTAATACCTTATCCTCCCGCAACCGTTCCAAGCCATCACCCAAATACTCATCCAGAAATGCAGGTGTAGTTTGTTTCATAAGGTGTGAGCTCCAACCCCCAGCTGTCAGCTCCTAGGGCTCAAGTTGTGGTGACCTCTGCTGTGCAACAAACAGTTGTGGTCATGGTGCCATTCGAGACTCAAATCTCTCCTGCTGTGGAGAAGCAGTCAGTGTGGTGCTTGGTACGTCCTAGTACTCTTGAGAGACCAGCAGCATCTCAAGCTCGACATGGCTCCAAGTATGGACAGAGGATGTCTGTGAACGTCAGCCAAGACATGGTCGTGGCAGCGGGTTAAGGAATGGGGGCAGCGTGAACAAGGAATGTGGCGCTTCCACGTGAGATAAATAGGAAAAACTACTGCAATGTGTATTTTGTTTTTCATGTTTTTATGTTAAAGACCTTATTTTGTTTCCCCTGATTGTGGTGTGGTTACCATTTTAAACAATTTGATAACTTTGTCTGGTAGTCCAGGTTGTTTTATGAATTTATGATGTTTTTTATGAATGTCGGCTAAGTTTCAGTTTTTGTTTATCAATGTGTTTTATCTCAAGTTCTCGAGATGTTACATCGAGAGTGTGACTGCGTTGCTTTCTGTTATTATTATCATATATATTTTGTGTGGAGAGAAAGTGTATTGAGAAAAAACAAGGAAATTGCATTCAACATAGGCTGCTAACGAGTAGGGTGGGGTAAGTCTCTATCGGGCTTATAGTACACTTAGGGAAACTTTAGAGGATAAACATAATACATATTGAAGAATCTTTAAACTAGGAAGAGATGGAGCTGGCGAAAGTTCCAAGGGTGGGGTAGAACTCGGCCATCAGTGTCGCTTAAGTAGAACGTTGCTGGTCCGAGGCGTTGACGAGTTCAAATGGGCCTTCCCATTTAGCTTTGAGACCGCTAGGACAGGGAATGACCTCTTTCATGACCCAGTCACCCACCTTCAAAGGTCTGGGCTGACTTTGCTATTGTAATGTTGAGCAATTCATTGCTTGTTGTTAATGTTCCTTAAATAGGCTATGTCTCAACATTCCTCAAGGAGATCCATGTTGAGATGTAGTCTTGCGACATTGGTCTCGAGATCATATATTGTGACTCGATCACTCGAGACCTCTAATTCAACATGAATTACAACATCAATTTCATTGGAAAACAAATAGAGATATACATTGTTGGATGTTGTTGGTGTTGTACGAAGTGCCCAAAGGACCTCTGGTAGCTTACCAGTCACAACCCTTTATGATCTTTGAATCATTTCTTAAGATTTTGCTTGATAAGTTTATTTATGGTCTCCACCTGGCCATTGGTTTGAAGATGCGTTGGGGAAGCATAAAAGAGAGATATCCCTTGCTTGGAGATGAACTCACGAAATTTGTCGTTATCAAATTAGGCTCTGTTATATGTGATTATAGCTTGAAGGACTCCAAAGCGACAATGCAGGTTGTGCCATAAAAACGGTGATCACCTTTTTCAGTTGTAATTGTGGCAAGAGACTCAGCTTCTATTCACTTAGTATTGTAATCCACAATAACAATTGTATATTTTAGTTGTCTCGGAGCAGTAGGTAACCGTCCTACAAAATCAAGTCTCCACTAGCTGAAAGGGACCGAGGAGATGATAATAGAAAGATGGACTGGGGGATGGTGTGGAAAGTTGGCAAATTTATGGTATTGGACAAGCACTAACAATAGCTTTAACATCCTCCTCTAATGTAGGCCAATAGTAACCTGCCCGAAGTGCCTTAAACATAAGGTTTCGTGCCCAGCATGATTTCCACACACTCCACTATGCAAAGATCTCATCACCTTGTGGCCTTCTTTTATCAGGATACACTTGAGAATGAGGCAAGATTGGTCGTCACGATAAAACTTCACTTCTTTGCAGGGATGGACTATTTACATTGAAAATGCGGTTACCGACTTGAACCAGACTAAAAAAATGATTCTAATTTATGGTCATAGCGTATACGATTCGGTTGTGGTTTAAGGTTCTAACATTTTATTAATGGTAAAAGGGTTGAGAGCGGCGTCTCTACCCCTTAAATTAAAAAAAAACATATAGTTTTTTTGTTGGCTGAATCTCTAAACCTCTTTAACCCCCACATCAAACTCAAATGCAGCTTGTCGTTGGTTTCGGTCGTTTACAGAACCCAAAAGCAGCTGCTTCTCCGGCGGCGTTGAGCTTCAAATGTCCGGTGAGGCGCGTCGCCTGCACCCTTCTCTCCTCAAGGTACACTACCACACTCTCCACTCCCAACCCACCTCTGGCTTTGATTATCTCACTCAATTCTTACCATTTTCCTCTCATAAACCCAACTCCAAAACCTCTTTAAACTCCAATGAGAGGCGTAAAGTCACTGTTGGGTTATCAAAGATTATAAAGAACCAACATGGCTATGTCTTGAGGGGCTTTTCCAGAAGCTTCTGCCCATTTTTTCTTGTAAAGATTATGAAACTCTTGTGTTGTCGACAAACTGCATTTGGGTTCTTTAAATTGGCATTTAGGGATGATAGTCAGGACACTGTGGAGTCTTGTTGTGTGGCTGCTCATGTTTTGGCAACTGAAAATTTACGGTTTTGGGCCCAAGATGTGGTTTCTTGTGTCATTGGGAGGATTGGACCTGGTAGGAGTAAGGATTTGGTGAGGTTTATGTGGGCAAGGCATTGTGGATATGAGTCGGATTTTTCGGTTCTTGATACCTTAATGAGGGGGTTCTTGAATGTGGAAATGGATTCTGAGGCTTTGGAGGTTGTGAGGAGGATGAGGGAGGTGGGACTGAGGCCGAGTTTGTCAGCGGTTGCGATTTTGTTCAGGTTGTTGATAAGGGTTGGTGATTATGGGAGTGTGTGGAAGGTGTTTAGAGATATGATTAGAATGGGGCCTTATCCTTGTAATTATATTTATAGCACAATGATTCTTGCGTTTTGTCGAAAAGGGTTGCTTAGAGTTGGAGAAAGTCTGTTACAGGTGATGTGGAAGTTCCAGTGTGAACCAGATGTGTTTTCTTATAACATTGTGATCTATGCCAATTGTCTGAGGGGGCAGACAGCTGATGCACTTGAATGGTTGGAGTTGATGATTGCGAGAGGATGTAGACCAAGCATTGTTACATTCAATACAGTGATTAGTGCATTGTGTAACAAGGGAAATATGGTGGAGGCAAGGAAGCTTTTTGATGAGGTCCCATACATGGGTGTTTCTCCAAACACCATAATGTACAATACCATGATGGATGGGTATGTTAAGGCAAGGGATATTGGTCACGCTAACATTCTTTTTGAAGAAATGAGGGACAAGAGCATTTCTCCAGATTGCATAACTTTTAATATCTTGATCGGAGGGCACCTCAAGTATGGGAGGGAAGATGATGGGGACAGGTTATTGCGGGACTTATCTGTGTCAGGATTACTTCCAGATTCGTCGTTGTATGATATCTATGTTTCTTGGTTGTGTTGGGTAAATCGGTTGGACGATGCCATGGCAGTTTTAGAGGATATGCTTGAAAGAGGATTACCTCTAAGCGTGGCCGCTTTTAATTCTGTTATTGCAGCTTGTAGCAGAGTAGGGTTAGAAGAAAAAGCATATAAGGCCTTTAATTTTATGATTTCATTTGGTATAACTCCTTCATCATCTACGTGTAGTTCTTTGCTTATGGGTTTATCTAAGAAGGGGTACTTGCAAGAAGCCAGAGAGCTTTTGTGTAAGATGATGGAGAAGGGGTATCCTATCAAAAAAGCTGCTTTTACGGTACTTTTGGATGGGTACTTTAGGATGGGTGATTTAGATCGGGCACAAAGTTTGTGGCATGAGATGGAAGGAAGAGGTATATCTCCTGATGTTGTTGCCTTTTCAGCTTTAATCAATGGACTATCTAAAGCCGGTTTAATGGAAGAAGCATGTGATATGTTTCAAGTAATGTCAAGGAAGGGCTTTGTGCCCAATAATTTTGTGTATAATTCTTTGATTGGCGGCTTTTGCCACTGCGATAAGTTAAGTGATGCAATGAGGCTGGAGAAAGAGATGAGGCAAAGGGGTCTTGTTCCAGATATCTTTACTACCAATATGATCATTCATGGGTTATGTAGACAGGGGAGGATGAAGTCAGCAATGAATATATTTATGAAAACGTTCCAAACTGGTTTAACCCCAGATATCGTCACTTATAATACACTCATTGGTGGTTATTGTAAAGCATTTGACATGGCTAGGGCAGATGAGGTTTTGTATAAAATGTACGCTAGTGGATGGGAACCAGATATCACAACCTATAATATACGCATGCATGGATTTTGTAGTACCCGAAGGATGAATCGAGCCGTGATGATTCTGGATGAGCTTATATCAAGAGGTGTTGTTCCAGACACAGTAACATACAACACTATGATGAATGGTGTTTGTGTTGAGATACTGGATCGTGCTATGATTTTAACCGCTAAATTGCTTAAATTGGCGTTTCTTCCAAATGTTGTTACAGCTAATGTATTGTTGTCTCAGTTCAGCAGGCAAGGGATGCCTGAGAAGGCCCTATTATGGGGTCAGAAGTTGAGTCAGTTTTCTGTCTGTTTTGATGAAATTACCTACAAAATATTGGATAGAGCATATCATAATATGCAAGAAGATCATGAAACTTCAAGGGCAACACCTGAGAAAAGCCTCTTCCTGGATTTCCTCATGTACATTACGTATGACTATTTATGTAGAAATAAAACTCACAGAGATGTAAGACAAGACCCTCTAGAAGTAATTGGTTTTATTGGCCTGGAAAATTGATTCGGTTGATCAGATTTCTGTTCAATTACTATCATCCGGAGAGTCTCTATGCTACAGTATTGAGGTCTCTTCCTGTCTCACAGTTTCCTGCATCCTGTGGCTAAAAGTTCAAAGAGCACAAATCTGGAAGTAGCAAAAAGCCATTTGGCTAATGTGGTTCTAACAGAAACTGATAACAAAGTATGAGCATGAGAAGCTCAAGAAATACAAGCACTGTCCAGAATAAGGAGGTGGAAAGGATATTGAGTTTACATCATTAGCAAAGAAGTAAAGCTCTGCCAGTGTTACCTGAAATTTCAGGTCAGAGGTATGCATTATTGCCTTTACTACTTTTTACTAAGGTTGATCTAGTATTCTTAATATCACTTGATGTGTAATCTCTATTAATAAAACCAAAAGAGGAGTTTTCTGTTCATCATGAACAGTGACTGGCGACTTTTCCTCACAGTTTGTGCCTTTAATTCAGTTTAACCACTCATTGAAGTTCCCAAAATACTCATGGTCTGAGTGATGGGGGTTAGGAACGTAGAAGTAATTCCTGTGTAGGTATTAACTGCACCAATGACATCACCCCACCGCTTTACTGCTTCCCATTTCAGCAAGTAGCTGTGTTTGTTGGGTACTGCTTCTCCTTCTCATGTATGATTCCTCATCTCTATATTGTTATGGGTCTGGCTTATGACAATAACTGGGTATTTGCTGTCAACTTTGTTCTTCCTTTTCAGATGAAATTGGTCTCATTTCGGGGGCGAAAAAAATTGTTTTTTATTTTTTGTCTTTTGCATGCGCTTTTGGGGAGTTTGTTCTTAGTTTTCTGGGATATTCTTTTAACTTCTTAGTTTCTTATGAACTGGAAAATCGACAAGTTCAGAGTAATATATTTTTACTGCCCGTGTGTGGAGAAGATAACAAACATGATTGTTCAGTTCCCAACATTTTTTCTGTAAGAAGTTGAGGGCTTAAGCTTCATTATGATATTGGAATTTGCTATTGCTATTACTGTGTTAGTCTCTATGTCTTCATTTAATGTTATGTTTTTGGCTAAGGCTTGAATTGTCAGCAGTATATATTCATGGGTTAGCATCAAGTTTGTGTCTATTGATGTGAAGGCTTTTTATTTTATCTAATTGTGGGCTTTTGAAGTGGATAGTTCTTCACCTTTTGTGTCTGTAGAGCTTTCTATTTATTAAATAATAGGTGTGTTCCATTTTGGTGGTCATCAACTTGATGTTGTTTGTATTAAATTACTGTGTATCTGTAAAAAAAGAAAAAAAAAGAAAAGAAAAAAGGTGGTGGTCATAGCATGTTCAAGTAGGTAGTAGTCTATGATGTCATCATTTTATCTTTCATTCAAGTCCTTGCAAACCATACGTAATTAGATTTTGGTTTAGTTTTCAAGTATTCATGGTGGTCCACTATGCATGTTCCACATTCTTTGGGCATTAGTTTTGTCAGTTCACTTGCTACTTTTCAGGCGATCGTTAAGTTTATAAATTCACATACGATTGAGAATCTGATATCTCGTTCAACACTTCTCCAAGTTCAAAATGTTGGCCGCTTTGTGCAAGATGTCTCTACTCTTATTATTCAAACCAAAATTGTTAGATTTTTTGATGTGGTTTTTGTTCGCAGGATTTCTCTGAGGTGCTGAGCAAGTATGGACAGTGCGGGAACTTGAATTCCTAATTACTCTTCAGTATAGGTATAATTTGTTGGACTAATTGGATGTGCTATTTGTGTGTGTGTTCGCTAATAGATCGGTAATGTGTACTTTCAGTTCAGGGAGGGAAGAACATGCTGCAGTTGTGCTCAAGTATCTCACTGGGACGCTTTATGCAGGTTGATTTCTAATGCACTATAGACATATGAGTATTACATGTACTGATGCTATTGGAATTTGAAATTTTGGAACGTGATAGATTGGTGCCTTTGCTGGCTGTTACCTCATTCTTGTGTTTGATCTGGGTTCAGATTTGAACCATTAGGTGCCCTTTTTTGTTTGTGTATAAATCATGTTATGCATAAATACGGGACCTTTTGTTTACATATTTTTGGTTTACAGCTTTTTGATTGATCGTGTTTGTGACCTTAACTATTCCTGAAAATTGAACTGCCCTTTTTCCCTATCTGTTTGCAGTTTGTTCTGTTGTAGCTTAAATGCAATTTATAGTGAATTTCATAATTCTGATGCTGTGGAAACTTTCACCTTTGTCCTGAAGTTGGGAATGAAGTTAATGTCGGTATGACCCGTAGCTTTAGTTTTGTAGAAGACTGTTGGTTTATACATTTAAGATCTCGAACTCTAGCATTTGTGATTATTAGTCATCTCGCTTACGCATGTGCGGAAGCACAGGCTGGAAGGCTAGTAAGATTTAAGAAAAGGAATATTGGACCTAGTTATTAATTAAACCCTCAATGGTGCAACTGAACTAAAATGTGTCAGATGACCTGCAGCTTCAATGCACTTTGGTTAAAATATTTAGGTTTGATTCTGACGTGTATTTGAATATTTTCTGTTGGTACACGTACTCTTTCAGGATCATTCAGATATATGAATGAGGTCCAATAATCAGTTTGGTTGCACTGTACTCAAAACTGCTTTTAATTGCTCTTTGTTGGAATTTCTGTCACTATTTTCTTATGACTAGTGAATATTTCATGTGTTTGTTTTTTTTTTGTTTTTGAGAATTTCCATCATTGTTCTGTGGTCTTTTCAGTTTCCACTCAAAAAAGAGAGCTCATTTTTTTTGTTGCTGTTGTTTTGATTGCAGTTTTAACAAGCTGAGCTTCTTAGGCTCAGTTTGGTAATTGAGTTTTGGGGATTATAATCACCATTATGGATAGAATTTTTGTTTGGTAAAATTTTAAAAACTGCTTATTTGAAACTTTTTAGTTCAAATAACCACAATTTTAAAAAGCAAGCTGAGCGTTGCTTATTTAAAACTGAGTTTTTCAAAAATTGAGTTTTTAAACCACGATACCAAACTAAGTCGTAGGCATGTTCCTCTCCATTTTCATTCAGAAAGTTATATTTTCAATGATTCTTGTTGGCTGTACATTCAAATGTCTTTCTGTCTTTACCGATTTTGAATTTTACAGTCTGTTTCCCCTTTTCTTTGGCCATGAAGGCTCCATATTTGACTGATTTCTTAGACAACAATAAACAGCATTGTTTGGAAATTTAGCGTATCTGCATTGGTTCAGATAAATAACTTCTATGTAAGTTGATACCTTGGTTTCTAAGCGGTTGTTAGAAAGTTAGTTATTAATAAGGAAATCTGATATGGTCGAATCTTTGTAAGCTTCAAACAGACTAGGTTGGTTAGAAGACATAAAAGACTGTCATTTACTTATGTTTGATTAATTGTTCTGTTCTTCTAGAGTCTAATGACTTCATGCCATGGAAAAGCTAGGATGTGCTATTATCTGTGATACTGAGAGGGTTTACTTGTTTGTTCTGTAGTTATTACTTGCTAGTTTAGGTTGCAAGGACTGCCCAAATTCCCATGCCTATTATCTGTGATACTGAGAGAGGGTTTACTTGTTTGTTCTGTAGTTATTACTTATTACTTGCTAGTTTAGGTTGCAAGGACTGCCCAAATTCCCATGCCTTTGCCTTTCCTTTTAGCTAGGTTCTGTTCTTTGGGGAACTTTAGAGTTATTATTCCTTAACCAAGTATCTCTGCGTTTTTAGATCCTGAAAGTGGAATGAATCATGGTCCTTAGTATTGGCCATGGCTTGCGAAGTTGCTTTATTAACCAAAGTGTTGCTTCAATTAAATTTTTAATTCTTTATGTGAGATCCAAGTACCATTCTATTAATGGACATGTACCCTTGTCTAAAATCAATTGTGATATTTTGAATGTTCCATTATTGCTACGGGAAGCTCTGTAGATGTGGGTGTTTGGATCTTCTTCCTTTGTTCTGTGCCATGCATATTTCATAAATTTTCTTATTGATACTTGAGTGTCTCTGATTACTCAATCAGTCATGGTCAATTACTGTTTGGCTTAACTGTTTACCCTTTGGCTTTCTTTTTTGTGACAGCGCTATTACACACGAACCTCAGCTGCAAAATAAAAATGGGTGTCAAATATGTGCTCCATCACTACTCTCCTTTGCATGAAAAGCTACTGACATTGCAGCCATGAGATGAGTCTCACTGTCAAACTGATTTCCTCAACCAAATCTGCTTCTACGTACATCAACTTCCATAAACAGACAAGTATGCATACCACTTTTTCTTTCTACTCTTCTGCTTCTCAGTTTGAAACAAGTAGTGACAAGATTATTGGAATTTCTCGCAGAATAAACTCTGACTGTACAACCATCATCTCCAACAAACCAGAAACTTTCTCAATTCAGCTCCTATTTGTGAAACCCAACACAAGTCTGAAATTCATCCCTTGATTGATATTCTACGCGTGAGGACATTGGAGCCATCATTATTGGGAACTGCTTTGATGGAAGGTGGCCCAGACAGAAAGATTAAGCTTGATTGCAGTCCTGCTGTTGATGAGTTAATATCTGTTCATATCCCTCTCAGCTCTTGTAGTGAGTTCTGGCTGATGGCACTTTAATGAGTTATTTTTTTAGTTCCAACGCTAATGAAACTTTTCAGCTGCCTACTTGATGGCATGTCTTATACTCCTAGGGTACAGCTTTTAGGACTTGATATGTCTGGCTAACACCAGAATGGCATTGGCAGGCACCAGAATTTTGTAGGGCTGACAAATTAGGGTTTGGTGAAACCAACCAACCGTATACCAAGTATGTTGGTATGCTGAGAAGTTGGTAACCGAAAACTCGGTACGGTAGTACCGTACTAAGTTTCTATACTCAATTGGTACACGGTAGAGATTTTTGTATAGCATTTGTACACGGTATGTACCGAGTTTTGAGTGATATACCATTTATATATCATCTTTCTTCTCTCACCTTTTCTGCTTCTATCCTCCCACCTTATCATTTGTCAAAGCCTCTCTCTCTTTCTCTAAGAAGAAAGTCATACTCTACGGCGCCCTCACAAGATGCTCTGCCAGCGCCTCATCCAAACCCGTGACGGCTCCGCCACAGTCCCTAACCGTTGGACCAATCCTGGCCACGAAGAGCACCCCAAAGGCTCTCTCTTCAACCAAACCCCTCCCCCTCCCGATCAGTCTCGTAGATGAGAGGATTGGGAGCTTCCTCACCATCGTCATCCTTGTTGTCAATCTTAATGCCAAGCCTGATCTCACCATCGAGATCTGGGCCCACTAGAAGGCCCTCGTACGCCTCAGATCGAGATGGCTGCCCTTTCGGCTGAATCTGAATGAGGAATTTGAATCCCCATAAAGGCAGTTATGGATCGGGGAAATCAGGTTTAAGTTTTCGGCGGGTTTTGTTTTGGCTCCGTTGATATATGATATGTAGGTGCTATTTTGGCTTCGTTTCGTGTTATAAGCTACATTTGCAGCTGCGCGCTATGAATTTGGTGTTGAATCTGAAGTGGGTTAGGGAGTTATTGCAATGGTGATTCATAAAGCTTTGAACTTGATTCTGTGTTTCTTTACCATTCATTGATACTCTTATTGCTTTTTACATTCTTGCAATAGTTCACATTGAGTAGTATTTGTGAATTGATAGAATTGAAAGTTGTCCACACATGAGTTCTGCTTATTGGTTCTTTTGTTAAAATTTAGATTGTAGAGATTTGTTGTTAAGAGTTGAATTGATGCATTACTACTTTGTTAAGAGATGAATTCATGATTGAATTAGTGGTCTCTTAGACTTTGTTTGAAGTTGAATTGCTACCAGTAATGATGAATAAGAGATTTCGAATAAAAGCTTATACCAACTTGGTACATGGTCAATATCAACTGTACCAACCGTACCGACTTTGACGGTTATATTGGTATAAAATTTTGTCTACCAATTAGAAGTTGGTTGGTACATGGTATAGGCAAAAAAACTCACCGAATCCACCCCTAGAATTTTGATATAAGACAACTTTATATTTAGCTAAAGAACAGACTTTCAAAACGGGCAGTGAATGGATTTTTATGAGAATTTTGCAGAATTCAGATCATCATGCCTCTTCTATGGTTATCAAATCGGTCAAACCAAAGCCAATATGAGTCGGTGTCCTAAAAACACTTATTGGCGACAATATAGGATTCAATATTTGAATCATAGTGACATATAGTCTACAAGAATGACTCATATTTTTCTCCATGGTGTGCTCTTGATTTACACTTATGTGAAGTTGACACAAAAGTTTCTATCAATATCACAATGAGGGGCGCATTTCTAATGAGGACCTCTAAGACTAGTTGAGGACTTTTGAATTAATTACTTATTAGACCAACTTTTTGATCAAAATTTGACATCTTCACCGTTGAAGTTGTAGATTTATATAAGTAGATCAATCATACAAAATTTCAACCAAATTGGTGATCGTTAAGTACTAGTTTTAGGTTAAATCAATGGACGAACCAAATCTGTTAAACATGAACCGTTCAAGTTTATAGTTGGTAAATCACACTTATGAATGCCTTAACGATGTTCAATTTAGTTGAAAATTTACAGACATGATCTACTCATAAATATTTATAAAATGAACGGTTAAGATGTGGATATAAGATTGAAAAGTGAGATAAACCGAAAAGTCTTCAACTAGTTCTCAACTTAGAGGTTCTCACTAGAAGAGCACCCGCACAATGAGTTTCATATGGTAATTGTTGGAGTGTCTTGAAACATTACAAGGTTCGATTGCCTCTCAATACATAAAAGACACAAATGACATGGATCATGATTACATGAGGCATCAAGAATTGATTTCAACCATGTCCCTGAATGATCGGTGACGATCCGATCATCACTGTCACAAAAAAAATTACAAGGCACTAAAATGTTGGTCCCTTAGAATCTTGTGAGTAATTCCACTATCTGCGAGGTACTCAATATCTCTATAAGAGATATCCACTGAAAGAGAGTATATATGAGTAAATAGTTCCACTTGAATCATTTAGAAGAATGCAAAACAAGTTGCAATCCGGACTGCAAAATTAAATTTCCGTGTAGCATGACTTTTGTGTACTAGAACATCCATAACTTTTTCGTTATGATGGATATGAATGAACCGTGAAAATTCATGGAAATAAGACTCAATTATCTTTCCATTAATATATGGTACACATTCTAGTTTATCTGAAGCTGATCACAAAGCTGAAACGAAGTTGCTGTCTAAAAATAGACAGATTTGCTGTTTTCGCATATTTGACAGTATTGAAGCTATAAAGCTTTGAGATGGCATGTAGGCCTATGCCTGAGCCGAAAATAATGTGTTTACTCATTGATGATGTGGTGGATCAAGGTATTTAACGTCTAATGAAACACAACATTCGGTTTAATAGTGTAGTGGGCACCAAAATCGAAAGCTTTCGGTAATTTCAAGTGTTATCATGACCATACATGTTTGTATAGAGTCGATAGTGCTAGCTAGGAACACTTAATATCACTTTCTCCTTGAATTCAGACGGTTCTAGACATCATGTCAAACTTGTATGAACCTATTCGGGCGATCGAGGATGGACATCCACTATTTAGGAGAAGACTTTATTAGAAACATGATAGGCACACCTTCATGAAGGTGCACAAGGCCATGCGTCACTTCCCGTTGGGAGAGATGAAACATCGGCATAATCATGTCATTTTTCTAAGGGTAATACTCATACCGAACCATAACAGACAATGGAAGAATCAATACTTGGAAAAATTCTTTGACATTATGCCAAAGATTTCATTGAGGTCTCAAATTGTAAATATTTAGACATCGATATGACGTCTGGTTACATATAGCTTGGAAAGAAAATCAGTCTCCTCAATTTCGTAAAAGTCAGAGGTATCTAGAGATGGATACGAAACTATAAAGTTTGCAATCATTTGATTTTTTATATACTCTTAATACATTCTTTGTATGCGTTCACGACTTATGGATGAACTTGACAATTCTTGAATCGGTGATCCAAAGATCTACAATGGTTGCATTGTCTTGAGCTGGCATGAATAGATTTGACAAATTTGTGTCTATGCTAGGAGCACTACCACTACGGCTGGCTATGTCTTCCTCTCTTTTCTAGTCCTCGGCACGGCCTCTCTTGTTGCCGCAACCCACATTGCCGTCCCACATTAGGGGTCATTTAGACTGACATAGGTTAATGCATTGATGTCATTAGCATAAATGCAATTCTTGTGTTCAATAATTTGATCAAATTCAACCATTAGTTGTAATAAACCAACTTGTAGGGCTTAGAAGCCGATGATGATCAAATCTGCTAAAGGTTATGGATCAAGATGTCATAGGGTATTATCGACAATATATAGCCAACAAGTGGTATTCACTTCACATGACTAGTAACTTTTTGCACAGGTCGATGTAGAGTCTTAATTTTTTTTCTCTTTGGCCCCGAGAGATATATAATCTCGGCATCTATGATTGTGGGCATTGAGTATGTCAAAAACTCATATGAGCCTAATATATTGCTCTTGCATACAAAATCAAGTTGTTATGAGGAGAGAGAAATTACAAACAATGCTGTCTTTTTTAAGAGTTTGTCATTCTCGAGGATCAGTGATCCGAGCTATTTAAATTGATCAAATACAAATTTAAGGCAAACTAATAGGCGACCATGCGAATACGAGATTCTCAAGGACCATACATTAGTAGGAGAAGGTCTTTAGCCGACGAAAAAAAACAGGCCCACGAATTAATTTTTTGTCAGCTAAGTTAAATTTTTGTCGGCTAAATTAATTTTTTCGTCTGTTATAGTCTGTGAACTTTAGCCGACGGAATATATAATTTCATCAGTTAAAGTGTCTTATATTTGCAGATCTAGACATCAACTCATTTGAAAAAAAACGGGAGAAAAAGTTTGGGTGTTGTCGAAATCTGTCCAAAATTAGTTTGTGGAGCTATATATAGGTACGTATATGTGTGGGTCACTAGGTTTATCTATTATGTCGAACATTTGTGGGGATGAGTTGGAAATGTGACTTGATAATAAGAGAATGTAGGAATTCCTTCTAGCGCCAACTGTTACTTCTGTTCCGAGAGTTCATGATAAAGGAATACCATTGATTCATCTATCTGATACCATGCACAAGTAACAGCAGCGTCAGGAGTAAAGACCGGGGTGGGCCCAGTCTTTGACTCTCTGATGCCTAAGTTAGAACTGTTGTGTGAACATCTTGGCAGAGTTTTAGGGATAGAAGAATCTTACCTTTTCCATGGTCCTTTGGTCTGCCTATATGACTGTGTCTTGAGAACTAGGTCATTCCTCCCTGATGTGGGTCTGTCAGGAAGACCCTTCCTAACATTCCTCTCTGAGGGGCATAGAAGGTGAGCTATAGGGGAAATGACTTGGTATGTTTGATTCCAGTTTAAGTCACCTACCTGCTTAAGTTTCTTTTAGGGGTGGCAGGTGGGACTCAAGGCCACTGGCGACGAGACCTTGGACAGCTTTTTCGGCCTAAGTGGAGGTCTTCCTCCTTCTGTTAACACATAGAAATCCCCTTTTAGACATTTTCTCCCATATAAGTTAACCTGAACATTTTTATCTAAATATAGTTTTAGATTAGGTATGAAAGTTTAACAAAATTACAGACTGATATCCAACAAAAAAGATTATTTTTATTATATTTACCAAAATACCACTATTGTAAAATCAACAACCATTTTACTTCCTATAGAAGTCTCACGCTGACCATCGGCAGGTCTCCGGCTGACCTCCGATGAAGTTTCCTGCCGACATCCAGCATACTTTCTGCACGGTTTCCGGCGATCACAAAAGCTAATGTCACTAACAGTTTAAGCTACTACTACCGCCTACAAAAGGTACTACTGTGACATTTTCTAATGACCTCTGATGAGATCACAAAAGATATTATTTCCAGTAACAAAAACAACTACCACCATCAACAAAAGCTACTACTATTAGGACCCACCCCGGGTTAACCCCTTTAACCCGAAGTAAATCATGCAAGGTCCACCTTAAGGGAACTTCTTACCGAAACCCCATTGAAATAGACAACCATTCCTGCAAACCAACTAAGCACTTCCATGAACATTTAATAAATCAATCCTAACACCTGGAGTCATCATGCTCCTCAAATCTCATCTACGCTTCATAATAAAATTCAAACTAACTAAACTGGGGTAATTAGAGTAATCTAAACAAATAAATACCCAATTCAATTTTAGCGTCAGAGGACTAAATCGACTATGCCTCGTCTCTTGTACGCACGACCTTCTCTCAACTACCTTGCACAACTGGACATTTGAAAACGAATGACCCAGGGAAAAGTATTTAAAAATAAAAGTTAGAGTGAGTGGACAAAATAACTAAACTACTTACGAAATCGTAATTTAACGCTTTCCCAACATTTCTTTCATTTAAAACCTCTTATGGATACAACATTGGGGAAATCCCAAACAAACATTGAAAACAAAATAAGTCACGACAACTTAAAGACTTAAAACTCAACAATAAATAATGGGGGAAGAAGTTTCACCATGATAAAGAGCCTTCAAAGCTATGGTCGGAGCCTCCTAAAACTTCTAAGTATGTCCCGCGCCACTGTCTTAAGTGGGAGGCCCACCCCGCTCCACCTTATTTAGTTAATAAGGTGAGGGGGTCATCAATCTAAACGCACCAAGTCACTTTCTTAAGTGGGGGATCCACCTCGCTCTACCCTAATTAGGTGGAGGGTAATCACTCCATACGCATCTCGCGTCACTTCCTTAAGTGGGGGGGTCCACCCGCACCACCCTATAAGATGGGGGGTCATCAACCTATCCATCACGCGCCACTTTCTCAAGTAGGGGGTCCATCCCGAGCCACTTTCTCAAGTGGGGGGTCCATCCTGCGCCACCTTAATTAGGTGGGGGGCATCACTCCACACGCACCCCGCGTCACCCTAAATAGGTGGGGGTCATCACTCTCAACGCACCTCGTGCCACTTTCTTAAGTGGGGGTCCATCCCGTGCCACTCTATAAGGTGGGAGTCATATATATATATATATATATATATATATATATATATATATATATATATATTAACGGTTCTCATGTTGAAGAAAAACAAATCAATAAATACGAAAAGTCATAAAAGACTCTTCTCCCGTTAATTAAATTATGCATCAAGCACGGTTCTTCGACCGTCTTCATAATAATGACCATAATCAAAGAATTTCTTAATAAATTAAACATATCTCGATTCCTAGCCGATTTAAACAAGGAGTTTACGAGAGGAGAGCAACCCGCCTTCTCAGTCCCACCAACTCAATAAATTGAATAAAATTCATGTTGTTTATAATTAAATAAAAACGTTAGTGCATGCATGTCATTAAAATTGAAAGTCCACTCACAGTACTTAATGTGATCTCCTCAATGCTTAGAGTACTCCTCGAGCGCCATCTCGAAATATCCATATGGTCGAGTTAATCTCACGTTCGACCATAGGCTGTAAAATTAATCCAACATATCAGTCTTTATTACCGTTGAATTGATCTTTTCCTAGTTTGACTAGGAAATACTAATTTGACCAGGAGTTGAGCAACTCATTCATTTTCAATAACTATTACGATTATCGACTCGAAGTTTAGTTTTCAATTACATAACCATAACACCTCGACCTGCCTTACTAATTCATTTGACGTTAGGTTAATGCATAGTAATTTATGGAATTACTATGGACACCCAATCAACAGTTTAACCAATTTACAAATTGTGAGTCGATAATTCGATAATGAAATTTATTCAATTATTTTCCACGATTAACTCGACAATTCCGTTATTAGAAGTCATCATTTACTACAACCACTAATGTGGTCAACATCCTTATAAATTCATGATTCACTATTTATCTTCATTTCCTTGAACTTTAAATTTCACCATATTTATTAAATTCGCTTCCAAATTATTCACTATCCATAAATAGAAAGTTTCTTAAAATGAAAAGTTTTTCAAAATAGAAAATTCCTACTTACGTCTAATTTTCCGTAATTAACCCAATTCATTATTTTTCGAAAACTTTATGACAATAAGGTTATCGAGAGAATCGATTTCTATCTTTTCGACTTTTGCCAAAATTGTTTACCGGATTCTAACCGTCGACCGGAATATTCAGCTGGATTCAGGCAACTTGTCAGAATTTCGCCATAGCTTTCCCGTTTTCTCCATTCACCTAGTTATCGACATACAATCACAGATTATCACAATTTCAGTCACAAATCATCATATCAAGACAAAAACACCAAAATCTCAAGAAAGGCCAAGACTTACACTATTCGACCAAACTCCTACTAGCTCCGGTTGATCCGAAACACAGGCACCAACGTTTCACCTAGCTAGAGATTACTGTGTAGACCTTTAGACATTCCCAAATGCCGACTCGGTCCCGAACTACCTCAACCAGCTCCACACCACCTCGGTGACACCCTTGCCAGCACACTGAAACTCTGTCTCAAGTCGGAATAGCCACAACAACGACCCTAGCCTCGAATAACCCTCACTCGGCCACTAAAGGCTTGAGACGACGTCAACAAGGACGAAAAACGTTAGGAATCGTCCCCGGTGGAGAAACCCGAAAAACCAGAAAAACAAGAAAATGGGGTTATCTTGATTAGGGCTCAATCTAATGACACAGAGATATAGGAAGGAAGAGAAGAAGGAGAGGAGCAAGAATCTGACCTTAGTTTGTCGAATCGCCGCCTAGTTTGTCGGAAAAACTCGAGGACCGTCGCCGTCCTCCTCCTCCAATCTCCGCCGTCAGTGGTAGTAAGTTGGATTGGGTGACTGGGCTTAGTAGCCTAGAAGGAGAGGATCATTTTGGTGGTGGTTTGATGGCGAGTGGTGGCTGAATGGCGAGACGTCGCTGTGTGACGCCGAAGTTGCCGAGAGAGGTCGAGGGAAGAGAAACTCGGGCTGGAGCTTTTGACTTCGGTCAAAAGTCACCCCCTTTTTATAGAAAAATGAACGGTTAAGATTTAATGTGGGTAAGATCTGACGGCCAAGATTTGAGATGGGTAAGAATTATTTACTGAAATGGTAATTAAAATTTACCAAAACAGTAATTAAGAATTACCATAAACTTTGAAAATTCGTAGTAAATAGCTTGTTGCTCCGAAAAATAATCCGGACATACCGGTGAGCTCATCTCAACACGTACTACGACTTCACGGCTTTAAATTTATTTTTCCTTAATTCAAGAAAAACTCAAAAATAAACTCGAGCGATAACTTATTAACTTATCGGTCGCAGTTAAAAGCTCTCGTAACCCATAAACCTTTGTAAAAATGTAACTTTTAGGTACGAGACATTGCAACTATCGTAAAAGCTAATGTCACTAACACCAAAAGCTACTGTCCCCGTGAAGAAAAACTACTATTATCATGAAAAGAAGTTACTACCACCAACAACAAAATCTACTAATACCGAAAACAAAAGTACTACATACCGTCAGAAGAAAAGAGCAAAAACTACTACTGCCCAAATAAAGCTACTATCACCAACAACGAAAGCTACTACTGCTGTTAACAAAAACTACTACCGTTGACAATAAAACCTACTACCGCCGAAAACAAAAATTACTACTACCGCCAACTAAAGCTATTATCACTGTCAACAAAAGCTACTACCGTCGGAAACAAAAGCAACTATTGCCACAAAAAAAGATACTACCGCCAACAAGAAATGATACCACCTCCATTTACAAAAGATTCTACCGTCATAAATAAAAGCTACTACCATGCATAACAAAATCAATCACTAACAAATTCAATGGTATAAAAAGTTTGATACCTTGTACAATGATAATTATATACAAAGCAACTTCTATAATTACATAAAGCTATGGCGGTAGTGGCGGTGGTCTATTACAATTGCTGTATAAAGCTACAGTCGGGTTTTAATGTAAAAAGCAATTCACTCTCTTATTGACAAACTAATGCAAATGGCTGTTTAGTGTTCACTTCTCTTCCAACTCAAAGCTAAGGTTCATACATGGAGGAGCTCCCCCGCAAAAACTGATGCAACCTCCAACAAAAAACCATTGCATAAGCTGTCTTTCTCTCCTTCAAAACAATTACCCTCACCTTGGGTTAACATAGACCCAACTACGTTCCAGAACTACTTTCTTTCACTACACCATTATACTCAGTACGGTGAAGATTTCAATCATGTCATTTGGCAAAGACAAAATCTCACAGCACCGTTGTAAACGGTGATCTCTCTCTCTCCTCCAATCCAATTCACACTCTCAGTGCTTCCCTGAATGCCCCAAATCCAAATCCTCGCAATCCCAAAACGCTAATGGAGCAGCTCAAGACCATCGGGCGCGAGCTCGCCATGGGCTCCCAGGGTGGCTTCGGCCAATCCAAGGAGTTCCTCGACCTCGTCAAGGCCATCGGCGAAGCCCGATCCAAAGCCGAAGAGGAACGTATCGTCCTCCACGAGATCGAAACCCTAAAACGCCGCCTCGCCGAGCCTGACATCCCTAAACGCAAGATGAAGGAGTACCTCATCCGCCTCGTCTACGTCGAAATGCTCGGCCACGACGCCTCCTTCGCCTACATTCACGCCGTCAAAATGACTCACGACGACAGTCTCGCCCTCAAACGCACCGGCTACCTCGCCGTCTCTCTCTTCCTCAACGACGATCACGACCTCATCATCCTCATCGTCAACACCATCCAGAAGGACCTCAGATCCGATAACTACCTCGTCGTCTGCACCGCGCTTAACGCCGTTTGTAAGCTCATCAACGACGAGACGGTCCCCGCCGTTTTGCCCCAGGTTGTCGACCTGCTGGCGCATCACAAGGAGGCTGTGAGGAAGAAGGCAATCATGGCGCTTCATCGTTTTTACCAGAAATCGCCCTCGTCTGTTTCGCATCTGGTTTCGAATTTCCGGAAGCGCCTTTGTGATAACGATCCTGGAGTCATGGGAGCCACGCTGTGCCCGTTGTTTGATCTCATTACGATCGATGTGAATACGTATAAGGATTTGGTGGTTAGCTTCGTCAGCATTTTGAAGCAAGTTGCGGAGCGCAGGTTGCCCAAGACTTATGACTACCATCAGCTTCCAGCCCCTTTTATTCAGGTTTGCTTTCGGAGCTGAGCTTCATTGTTTTTTTTTCAAATGCAGTGATAGAAGTTGAGGATCTTTGTTTTTGATTTGGTTATTGGATTTTGAGAATGCAGATCAGGTTGTTGAAGATTTTGGCAATGTTGGGGAGTGGGGATAAGCAAGCGAGTGAGAAGATGTATACAGTAGTTAGTGACATATTTAAGAAGTGCGATTCCACCAGTAATATAGGAAATGCGGTTCTTTACGAATGTATTTGTTGCGTTTCTGCAATACATCCGAATCGTAAGTTGTTAGATCAGGCTGCTCAAGTTATATCAAGATTTTTGAAGGTTTGCGTTTTCAAGATTTCAGTGATTTGTGTAAGATATGAGTCTTAGGCTGTTTGGAGGATCAAGTACCTAATTATTCCTTGTTGATTTATTTGGTGGACAGAGTGACAGTCATAATTTGAAATATATGGGAATTGATGCTCTTGGTCGACTGATCAAGATCAGTCCAGAGATAGCTGAGCAACACCAGTTGGCTGTCATTGATTGCTTAGAGGTGAGACTGTTCTGTTTTGTTTTTCAATCAAGCTTGTATCTTTAAATTTAAATGAAATTTATGCATTATGCAGGACCCGGATGATACTTTGAAGCGAAAAACATTTGAACTGTTATACAAGATGACCAAGTCCTCCAATGTGGAGGTGATTGTCGACCGCATGATTAGTTACATGATAAGCATTAATGACAATCATTACAAAACATATATTGCATCTCGATGCGTGGAGCTTGCTGAGCAATTTGCTCCAAGCAATCAATGGTTTATCCAGGTAACACATGTTGCCTTTTGAATTTCATTCTATTCTAAAAGAATTTTGTTAATACTTAGTGAAGTGCTAATGACTTTCACCTTTATGTTTTTGTCTTCAGACCATGAATAAAGTTTTCGAACATGCTGGAGATTTGGTGAATGTTAAGGTGGCACATAACTTGATGAAATTGATTGCTGAGGGATTTGGAGAGGATGATGATACTGCAGATAGTCAATTGAGATCATCTGCGGTACGTGACTTCCACACTTGGCATAACTTGACACTGCTTTACACCATATAAATATATAATTGAAGTAATGCTATGCTACTTGTGTATTGTATGCTCAAAGAATATATACGGTATATATCACAAGGCCACTTAACCATTGATGTCATTTCTTAGGTTCCAATCCAACTTTTAAATCAATCAATATATCCCTTAATTTATTTATTTATTTGCAGTTCATTCGATTAACTTAGACCACAAATTTTCATAAAATAGAAACTCTGACTAAAGGATGCATGTCATGTGAGGATGAGGTAAAATGAAATTTGTTGACACTAACTAACGAATGCCTAGTGATACAATATTTAAAAAAATTACTATCAAGCTTTCCCTTTGTCTGCTCTTCTTTCCCATTTATCCTACAGGCCCACTTCCTCCTTAGCCTTTGCGAATGGTATGATCTATTTCGTTGTTCGTTATCTCTGCCTCCACAAGCTAATCAAACCATGATCTTAACAACTATATTTTAAATTTGTTCACTGCGCTGCATAATTACAAGAATATGGAAGAAATTATCCAGTATGAAGTCATTTTCCTTTCCTTCCTGAATCTGCTTAAGCTGTTTCTTTGATATATTCTTACTATAGAAAGAAGTTTCTGGTTTTTCTTTTACTGAAAGTTGAGAGCAATACTGTAATAGGTAAAGACTATTGTTCATGATTAGTATAATGTAGGTGATAAGTTCGTAAGGGTACGAGTGGAGTATCTTAGCTTGTTTATTCCTGATGTGGAGTGTACCAGCTGATGTGGATCGTATCCACTGGACTTGTTATTGATTGAGTGATGCTGCTTAATTTAGTATAGCATTTATTTATTTAAAGAAACCAACTGTGGAAAAGTTGATTTTCTTTTGACAACAAATGTAAGTTTTTTGACCATTTTTTATGAGACAGAGTTTCTTATATTTCTGCCCTATCTTATTCCTTTGGAATTCAGTGAAGCGAAGCTGGGTTGCCGAGATAAATCCTTGTCCCTAGTTCATCCTAATAGATCCATGGATGAGCAGATCGTCTGAGACTTGCATTGTACATTTGCCATAGAATTTAGTCTACATCTTTCTTTGGGATATGATCTTTAACTACTGTGGCTATGTTCAAGGTGTTGGGAAGTGCATATATCTAAATTCCTTCAGCAACTGAATTTAAAAGCCCCTTTTAAGTTTGCTGAATATAATTCTGTACTTCAATCCCTTTTGGCTGCTATTTATAACTTGATGATTGGAGTATTAACAAAATTGATCCATTCATTTTTTCTTCCCTATCTTCTAGACACTGGCGGACCTACATGGGGAGTAGTGAGGGCTGCTGCCCTCAGTGATTTTTTTCTTCTTTCCTTTCTATTAGCAAATACACCTTAAAGTTACCTAACTTATCTTAAACTTTAATGTTTTCGCTCCCATTTTCAGTCTCTTGAGTTCATATGAACATTTCGCCCCCACACAAAAAAATCTTGGGTCCGTCACTGGTTCTAGACCATTTTCTTGCTTTTTGTTTTTTGTTTTGGTGTGGCAATGAAGATCTTTTTGTGCAGGTGGAGTCATATTTGCGCATAATAGGAGAGCCAAAGCTTCCGTCTGTATTTCTTCAGGTAAGCTCTTCATACTACGTTTGTTTTATGTAGAATTTACTGAAGTATGCTGGTTGATATGTAAATGTTCATTTTTGATTGCAGGTCATTTGTTGGGTTTTGGGGGAATATGGAACTGCTGATGGAATGTATTCTGCTTCGTATATCACTGGGAAGTTGTGTGATGTGGCAGAAGCATATTCAAATGATGAAACTGTCAAGGTATCGCTGAAACTGATTTTTTTTCCTGTAACTAGAGTTTCAGTCATTTTAAGGGGCTAAGTTGATGGGGGTTGCCATGCTTCAGAAACTAGGTGGTCAGTTTGTAACTGTATACATTACATAGAAATACATAATCTTTCGTTAAATACATATGGTCATGCATGTGTTCCGTTTCTGTTGCAACGATATATATGATTGAATCAGAGTAGTAATACATGGTTAAAGCTATTCACATGTACAGATTGATTGATTTAAATTGGCAGTTAATTTGTCGATTTTCTCCATATCTATGCTTCTTTTGTTAACATTAATGCAATGGTATCTTTTGTTTTCGTAGTTTTCACTAGCTTTCATATAAGGTCTCTCTACCTTATGTTTTGTTTTTTGGGGGCATTGATTTATGTGTTCTCCTACATTTTGGTAATAATCTCTAAGTCCTAATAGTTCAATGGGAACAAAAATTATATTGGTTGTTTTTTCTTTTCTGTCAATTTTTTTTTCTCGAGCATTTGTTTCCTGGTAACCATAAAACATTTTTGTTATTTGTTTGGTCGTGGTAGCAACATATGGAGATATTATTGGATAGTTAATTATGCATATAGCATATGCGGTTCCCCATATGACCATATCAAAGCTCATAAGCTACAATTTTAACCTTCTTTATTTTAGTCTAATAGTCTAGCATGTCCATGAAGTGACTTTAATCCAATAGTTTGACTGTTCTCCCAGTGTGGTAGGCATTTTCATTCTCTGATAATAGAATCACAGCTTCATGGCTCAGTTGCGTAGTCTTCATGAAAGTAGTTTTCTGACAAAGTGACACCTTACCTGAGACATGAGCAATAAAAACTCATCTCCTTGATGCACTTACAGCTCCTAAGTGGAGTGTGAGTTGCATCTGACCAGTGTTTGGGTGTGGATGCACTCGACCCACCTCAAAACCCACTTTGAAGTTGCCCCCTTTCATGGCCTAGGACGTTCCTGATAGAGTTCATGTTCGTATGGGTCTTTGCAGTTTGCACCATTATTCTGAAATTTGTAATGTAAAAAAGAAAAGGAGTACAGATTTTATACAAAAATCCCGTTTTAGTTTGGGTTAAAGAGGTAACTTCTGAAAAGCCTTCTTCTTTAATAGGACTAATCATGGTCTCATGTGATTTTAGTATTCTCTAGGCATTTTAACTCTTATTGTCCATTTTTAGCAATGAATTATAACTAAATAGTCTAATAATAAATAAATAAATAAATGAAGCTTTATCTAGTTTCTGTATTGAACAAGATCACCAAAGATGACCAAGATGTTTTTCTCCTCACTGGTGCATTTTATGCATGGCTTTGTATTGTGTAGTGACAAATTTCTTATGCAAGAAGTTATTAAGGAGTGTACTGGACCGCTCCATTAGAGATGAGTGACTCCATCACAAATTTCTGTAGGCATTTTAACTCTTATTGTCCATTTTTAGCTATGAATTATAACTAAATAGTCTAATAAAAATAAATAAATAAATAAATGAAGCTTTATCTAGTTTCTGTATTGAACAAGATCACCAAAGAAGATGACCAAGATGTTTTTCTCCTCACTGGTGCATTTTATGCATGGCTTTGTATTGTGTAGTGACAAATTTCTTATGCAAGAAGTTATTAAGGAGTGTACTGGACAGCTCCATTAGAGATGAGTGACTTGCTAAATCAAAACCCTCTAGCTTTTTGGTAAAGGTTGTGGGGTTGTAGCAGTAGTTTGTGATAAAGTAGTCTGGGGTTCACCTCCAACCAATTGGCAATGGAGAGAGTAGCTCAAACCCTTATAAACCCACAAGCAAGGTCCCATATTACTGATGTGGGATATATTGCTCAACACGCCCTCGCAAGTGTGGCGAATCTTTAAAACTAACACGTGGACAACAACTTGGGTGATCGTGGAGTTCGTGTAGCCTTTGGGCTTCACACATGTACGTGGGTAACCCGCTCTGATACCATGATAAAGTAGTATGAGGTTCAACTCCAAAACCAATTGGCAATGAAGAGTGTAGCCCAAACCCTTATAAACTCACAGGCAATGTCTCATATTCCCGATATGGGATATATTGGTCAACAGTTTGGGTGGTGTGGATAGAAAAAAATACAAGACTATTTGAAAGCTATGGCGGGGTAGAGAAGGAAGACCTGTGGGAGAGAGTTAAGTTCTGGGCATTTCTCTGGGCTTCTACTTCTAAGGATTTTAAGGGTTGGAATTTTTATTCCATTATTTTTAATTGGCAAGCAGCTGTAGTATATGCGCCTAAGCACTAATAGTTGGGCTGCTAAGCCTCTAGTCCTAGGCTCCTAGCTGCAGTCTTTAGCTTTTTTAAAGTGAACTCCTTGTCCGCCTCCTTGTACTTTGCTTTTTTATTTCAATAAAAAGCTGCTTCTGTTAAAAAAGGGGACCATTTCTTGGGTTTGGATGTGGGATCAGGGTGGGATTTGAGAAGGGAGCTCCAATATTTCTGGTACTGCTTTCTATTTTACCCTTGCCTTTCAACTTGGGTGCGATAATGGGGCTTCATAACATTGACGGGTGAAGCTTATTATTATATGAGCTGCATCCCTTGCTAGAGTCCCATGCACATCTTGGCCCTAGTGTCACTGGTTGGTTTCAGATTCACTCTTTTGACTGGTCAGCTTAGGCTCTGGCACGACACATCAGGGTTAAGGCTACATAAGTTTTTTTTCTTTCGAAGTCCTGTTTTATTTTTTTGTTTCTTTTCACTTTGAACAACTGGTCCTCACTATGTTTCTATGAAGGAGTTTGTTTGTCATCATGTTTGTTCTAGCTAGAGTCTACAAAAGTGCTGTTTGAGGATTTGACTAGATAGGAGGAACACTGATCACTGATGTATGTATTGTTGTAAGTTGATAGAATCAAATTGTGAGTACTAATAAATATAAACATCACTCAAGATTTTGTGTTATTACTGGTTATCTAGTCAAAATATACACCTGTATTTTTGTCTGTATTTTTTTATACATAACCCTAATTCCTATGATTTGTGTTTTTTTACAGGCTTATGCTGTTACAGCAATCATGAAAATATATTCATTTGAAATATCAGCTGGAAGAAAAGTGGATATGCTACCCGAGGTGCATTGTTTAAACACTTGCATAAGTCAATTTAGATTAATATTTTTATATTTCCAGGATATACCCTCTCCAACTCTCCAAGGAGGTGTAAAGGAGTGAAAGAGAGGTGTCTGTAGATTCTTTACTATAAACATATTTATTGTTTATATTAATATCTTTATACACTTGCTACTTTTTACTTTAGATTCCTTACTGATATGCCTGTAGTTATCATGATTAACCACTGTGGAAGTGGGTGATGGTAGATCTGCAATGGAGTTTAGATGTGGTAGGGGAGTAAGAGAAGAGAGAGGTGTGAGGAAGAGTGGGTGAAGCGGGTAGACCTTTTATTTTATTTTCTTTTCTTTCTATTATCATTTTTATTCATTTTCATGTTTTACGATTGTTGAAAGATAGTTATCCCCATGCCGATATGCGTCTCACAAGCACGGCCATTTTAATAGGACATGTAACAGAATCAAGGGAAGGGGAAGTGCTCCCATTCTAGATAGTTCAGGCTCCATTCATGCATAGATTTAATTGGGGAGCTATGCTTTTAGATGTCCAATGTTAGATGGTCGCAGTATGCTATAAAATTTTAAGCATTGCATCATTTTCATTGATTCTTGTCAAAAAAAAAGTATGCTATAAAAGACATTGGTAACTGTTCCTGCATCATAGTTTGTTGGGCTGCTGTAAAATGGTCATGCATAAGATGACTGTTTGTATGCTGATGCTATCTATAAAATGTTGATGTTGTGTTAAGATCTCTTAAGGTGCAAGAGCTACCTTCATTTAGCTATCGTACTCATATTTTCTTTGTTGCTATTTTGAATGGTTGGTTTTCAATAATTGGTTGTCATATCTTCTGTTGATTGTTTTTTTCTTTCTTTTTCTTTTATTTTCTGATTGGAAATATGTTTTTAATGGTTGCGTAAGTATTTAAACAAAATGTGGTTATATTCATATCTTGTTTTGGCTCCTCATGCAAAACCATGTGATAAACTGGACTTTTGTTTTGTTATAGTGTCAATCTTTGGTGGAGGAATTATCAGCTTCTCATTCAACAGATCTCCAGCAGCGTGCATATGAATTGCAAGCTGTCACTGGCATAGATGCTCATGCCATTGAGAGTATTATGCCATCAGATGCAAGTTGTGAAGACATTGAGGTAATAATTTACTGCAGAATCTACTTGTACTATTCTTTTATTTCTTTCTGCTATTCATCTTGGGAAATAGTGCATTATGTTAGTTCTACAAAAGTAAACAGATGCATTGTTTCATACATCCAATAACTCGATGCAGCATTACTTATTATGTCACTATCGTGGAAACAGAGTCATTATCCCTGTTGGTACAAGAAAATGTCTCACAACAATCACAATCCAACATAATCCATTCAACTTCAACTTGCATATCCCCCTTTTATTTCGTCACATGATTTTATATTCACCGATGTCGTTTGATGTCAATTGTAATTTTTCTTACAAATTAAGAGGTGTATGATAAAGTCATTGTATTAGAATACCTTTGTACTTTGATAATTTCAAGGGTGCAAGAGTCATTAGCCATACTATCACTAGAAATTTATGGCTCGACTATAATTACAGGTAGGTAAATCATTATATGATATCCAATCCAAAAGGGAAATGCTTGTTTTGACTCCTAAAAAGCCTGATAGAGACTTTAGGCTTAGCAATATGTAATGTTTGGTTCATCACATCCTTGAGCTCATGAAATTTCAGACGGTTTCTGACAAATAGCAGTATCATAAAAGTTTATGGAATCATACTACATGTGGAGAAATCAATTTGGCAGCTTGTGACAAAAGCAGAAAATTATTGCTACCCGTATTGACATTCTTAAAATATAACATTTACATTTCTCTTTTGTCATGCTTGAGTCTGTATTCTCTTAGAGCATCTCCAACAGCTCTTGTAAAACTAGAATCATCTCTAGTTTAGAGAAAGACAAAACACCTTTTTTGCTGCTCATGTAAAACATTCTCTATAATATACAAAGTGGGAAAAGAGAGAAAGAGAAGCCTTATATCTGTAGAATTCTCAAATTTTGTATATTCATGAAAAAAATCTCTAAAATTTAGTGCTTGCCTTCTAGAATCCATTCTCTCCAGAAAGAAAAAGCTTCATTGCATCTCCCTAGTGGAAGATGGAGAAATTGAAGCATTTAACATGGTATTTGGTTTGATTATATATATATATATAGTCCGGATATAACGCGTACTGTGCGCACTTTGTTAAAGTGCGGACGACCACGTGTGGCCGGGAAGAGAAAGCGAGAGGAAACGGACGACGCAGATGGCGACACGCGGACCGTGCGTACTTAAACAAAGTGCGGCCATGCGCTTCAGATCCGGCCTATATATATAGGCCTTTTCAGATACGGACACCCGAACGTTTCAAATCTACGGACAAAACACGCGTCGCTTACTCATTTAACTCCAATTTTATGTGGGTCCCCTCCACATCTTCTCTTCTCCGTCTTTAAACCCAGAAACCAATTGCTTTTATTCTTCATTCTCTTCTCTTCTTTCACTTCCTTTCAATCACAAACACCCGTTAAAGAAAAAACCAAATTAAATTAAATCAACACATGAATTTCAATATTACACCTTCAGATCTCGTTTTCTTTCTTTCTTTCCTATTTTTCTTTTTTGGGTTGAACTTTTAAGAACTCCTCATATCCTGAGGATGATGATCTGTAGCTTGCCAATGATTAGAGGCACTCGAAGAAGCCACCCAGAGCAACTCGGCCATCGAGCAGACTCACTGCAGTGGCAGCCACAAACCTTGCAACTGTTCTACACGAAAGCGTCGACTTCGGCTTCGATCTGAGCCATCAGTGCTCATAGATGATTCATGGTTGGATTACATGACTAGTTTCTGGGTTTTTTTCCTTTTGATTCTGGTGGTTGCTTCACTTGCTTGTGAATATTGAATAAAGAGGAGATGGTCATTATGTTCAAGCCGAGTCCGTTCTCATCGAAAGAGAAGATATGGAGGGGACCCACATAAAATTGGAGTTAAATGAGTAAGCGACGCATGTTTCGTCAGTAGATTTGAAACGTCTGGACGTCCGTATCTGAAAAATATTTATACAGATTGGTAATAAAAATTTTGTGATTACCTCCTCTATAATAGAAATTTTTTCCAAGAGCTGTTGGAGATGTGTATAGGAATCAGTCTCTTTTCACTCTTTCCCTGACAATGTATGCTCTAAGGGCAGATTATTGATCTAAAGCAAGTTGTAATAGTGGTTAGGAACTTAGGACATGGCTCATTATGAAGATACGAGTCACTGGTCTCCATTAATTTATATTTATATCACTATAGTCTACATGAGATAATGTTGCTGAGGTCTGTTATTCATCATAGAAAAGATGAATAGTGACATTTTTTTCAGTATGCAAAATGCTTATCAGGTCCTAACCACAAGTGATGGAAAGTGTTGAGTAGGGGAACCATTTTTCGTAATTCATGTATGTGTCTTAATCCTTTGTATCCTTTATCTTGGGATTTGGCTATTTGAGAACTTTAAATGACAAAAACAGCAGTGTAACTGCCCTTCCTTTTCACCCCAAAGCCCTCTTGGCGCCTACCTACTTGTGCTCGTAGGTTGATCGGAGGTCATGACATGTAGGGGAAACTGACTTATTGGCATGTTTAAATAACTTTAGGCTGGTCCAATATGGCTGGATAGACGGTATGGAACTTGGAGATATTTTTCCTGTAAATCCTATTCGAAGCTTTAAATGGATTGATTCTTTAATTTATGGTCCTGATCATTATGCAATTCCGACGGACCCTAAGTTAAGAGTGTCTTGGTTCAGATGATATGGCGGCACATTAGTGTGTTTTGGTGTATTATTTGCTAACAGATGAAAGTTTTGATCCTATGCAGCTTCGAGGTCTCTAGGCTTTGTCCTAGCGGCATAAGTTGTTTAAGGGCATATTTGACATGAGTTTGTGTGGGTTCATGCAATGTATTATGACTATTATCATGCGACATAATTTAAGAAATTAAAATTGAGTCATGAAGAGCAGCATGATCAGGGAGACGTTAGATGTGCTATACTAGTATTATCTGGGTGGTGTCGGTGGCATGCAATAAAATGGTAGTTGAGGAAGCTAGGTGGTTACTTGTTTATAGGAATAGAGGTTTGATATTGAGCATTTTTTTAATCTCTGTTTATTGTCTAATGCTATTGCCTGATCTATGATCTGTTCTTTTAGTAGTTCAGTTGACCCTATGTGGTCTGTTTATGGAATGTCGACTTGGGGGCCAATTGCCTTCTCTGATTTTGCAAAATGGTTTACTTCTCATAAATAAGAAATAATACATGCAATTCTTTTTTTCACATCCTTGAGATCAGCTAATGATAAAATTTTGATCTTTTGCAGATCAATAAGAACCTTTCTTTCCTCGATGGTTATGTACAACAGGCAATAGAAAATGGTGCTCAGCCATATATTTCTGAGAATGAGCGCACTGGGATGTTAAATATCGACAATTTTAGAAACCAAGATCAGCATGAAGCTCTAGGTCACAGTCTTAGGTTTGAGGCCTATGAGCTTCCCAAGCCACTGTTGCCGTCAAGAGTTCCTCCAGCTGCAGTTGCATCTTCAACTGAACTTGTTCCTGTGCCTGAACCATCTTATGCCAGGGAGACACACCAGGCTGCATCATTTCCATCTGTGTCAGATGCAGGATCATCAGATCTTAAATTACGACTTGATGGTGTTCAGAAGAAATGGGGTAGGCCTGCATACTCGTCTTCTGTATCTTCACCTTCAACATCTAGCTCCCACAAGACGACAAACTGGATCACACAGGTAGATGGTGTGAGCAGTTCAAACTCAAAGGGACGAGATACTTATGATTCGTGGAAGCCATCAGTTGAAATTTCTCCAGAAAAGCAGAAGCTGGCCAGTTCACTTTTTGGAGGTTCATCAAGAACCGAGAAGATGTCATCTTCGGGCAACCATAAAGTGTCCAAGGCCGCAGAGAAGTCGCATGTAGGGAAGGAATCAGGTGCACACACTGACGCTGTAGTGGAGAAAATAAATCGTGAACCTACTCCAGACTTGCTTGATCTCAGTGATTCTACTGTTACTAGTACTGCTCTGTCTGTAGATCCTTTTCAGCAGTTGGAAGGGCTTCTTGATCAAACTGAAGCTACATCAACTGTGAATAATGGTTCAGCAGGTGCTTTAAGAGCACCTGAAATTATGGGATTAGATGCAGATACTGCTGTCAGTGGGCTCAGCAGTAGTGTTGCTAATAGAGATGACTTTAATCTTGCATGTGAGTTATCAAATGCTGCAAGGACTTCTCAAGTTGGGGTTTCACAATTGAATAAGGGTCGTAACCCTAAAGATTCATTGGAAAAGGATGCACTTGTAAGGCAGATGGGCGTTAACCCCACAAGTCAGAACCCCAACTTGTTTAAAGATTTGCTTGGCTAGAACTGTTTGTTTGGCAGATATATAATCAAAATGTTTGAGACTACAGTTTGTCATGCATGGTCCTACGGAGTGGCTGGCTATATGATATGAAAAGCAACTCATTTTCATGAGTTTCAGAGCCACGCTGAGTTGTAAATACACCCTTGTGGAGTGATCTGAACTCCCTCAGTGGTGGCAAACTTCGGTACAGGCTTGTATTTGTTGGACCATAAGGATTTTGTTGGGAGTATAACCAGGTATCAAGTTGGTGATGCATCTGGAAGTTGTTTTGACCTATCAGTGAACCGGAGCTTTTTTCTTGGCGGCTTTACTTGTTTGGTTTCTCTATTCATGATCGAGTTCTGTAGTTTCTTATGCGAGTGGCTCATTTTTTTTTTCTGGGCCTTATTTTGTGGGTGTTAATACACATTGCATGTAACAATAAGTCTAATAATGAGCGTTGGTGATCTGGGTAAAATCGGTGCGTGTGTACAACTATATTTATTGAAGACGTATTTGCATTCAAGAGGAACATCCCCGACTCGATTTATGTGTTTTCAAGTCCCTCTGGATTCATGCGAATCCCGATTCTATAAGATTCGCTTTGTATATCCTAAACCGAAACTACATTATCCTAGTTGAAAACAATCCTACAGACCTTTTTTTGGAAGTAAAACTTAATTAAGCACAGAACCAAAGGAGCAAGCCCGTTACAGATAAAGAAATCCTCCCACTAATAACTCACAGTAGGTTACCAAAATATACACCGAGCCCACGACTCCAAGGATCTACTCAACTATTGGAGGGCAGGGAAGACCGAGATTGCGGACAGAAGCCAGAGGGTGGTGGCCTGCCGGCCCATCGCTGAGGACCCACCAACTGATTTGCAAGCGCAGCTACATGGTGAGCAGCTCTATTCGCTTCACGGGGTAACCAACCCCAACAACAATTTGTTCCATGATATGGCAAGTACTCCAATTGTTGCACGTCAAGGAATTGAGCTTCTCTGATTCAAACTCTACTTTCTTCAGATTTAGAGAGATAGCGAACTCCACCCCCAAGGCCATCGCCTCAGCTTCAGCCAATTCAACCGATGCACATACCGATTGAGATGCGGCTCCTCCCACAAACAGTCCCCGATCGTCTCTGATAACAACACCAAGTCCATTGCCCACAGAATAAAACTAATAGAGGTAAGCAAAAGCCTCTTTTGTACTTGTGGTAGAGCTAGTGATCTCCAGTAACCATTGGTCAAATGTTGTGATGTTGTGTCTGCTGATTCTTATTCCGCTATTTGAACCAAACCACACCGCAGCAACCCAAGGACACAGTAAAAAAATGTGCTCAAAAGACTCATCATCTTCACAGATAGGGCATATAGGATGGAGCTGCTTTGTTTAGTACCCTCCATATGATAAGTCTAATTTTTGGGAGTCTTGAGCGACCAAATTAATTTCCAAACAGAATCAGAAATTTGGTGAGACCTACCAGCAGTGAGAGGTCGAGTGACAGTGGGAAGGAACCTGGAATAGCCTGACTTCACTGTATAAACCCCATCTTTTGTCCAAGGCCAGAACAAGTTATCTGGGACCTCTCCATTCCCAATAGGAACCCTTCTAATCCGCCTTGCTGTAGAAGAATCCAGCAAGTGAGAAAATACTCTCCAATGTCCCCCAATAGGAACCCTTCTAATCCACATTGCTGTAAAAAAATGTGTCCGCTGATTCTTATTACGATAAGAGTACCGACTCTCAGTAAGATTAATGAACTGTTTTACCTTATATATTTTTGACAATATTACTTAATATTTGTAGCTGTGACATGCAAATACATGAATACTAACCGTCAGTACCATCGTATGTTTATTTATTTTACCACATTACTAAATGTCAATAACATTAATGTGTATAAATAGTTACTGACCTTCACTATCTTAGTATTCACTGACCTTCAGTAGGATTACAAACTTTTTTACTTAATGTTAGCAGTATTGCGATATAAATACTAATCCTCAGTACTATTAACAAACACTGTATCTACATTCTACATTTGTTTATATGAAAATACATAACACTGAGTCACTCAACATCATATATACATTTGTTAATATGGAAATATAAGGGTACTGAAAATCAGTAGTATACTGAACAACATATATACATTCGTTAATATAGAAATATAATAGTACTAAACACCAGTAGATACTGGACATTAATATGAAAATATAATAGTACTAAACATCAGTAGTATACTGAACAGAAATAGAATTACAGCTTACAAAAATCCTTGTTTCCCCAAGTTCAATCTACAATTCTATATGGATCTCATGATAAACATTCCACATGGATCTCAATTTTTACAGACAACAAAAGCATAACATTTTGGAATACCTATCAGAACGTACTTTGGTTCCAAATTGTAGGGTTAAACTGAACTAAACTGAAGAGACTCTGCACACAAATGAACTAAACTAAATCACACTCATTTCATAAACAGGTCCAGATGAGTGAACCCGACCTCATTGGCCAAATGGGTATTCATGATTGTGCAATTCAACCTCTATTCCAAGCTTTTGTTTCAATTTCTTTCCAAGCAGTAAAGAATTCAATGAACTTTGCATGCATTTTAGATAGTTAAAAAGCAAAAAAGTGAGATATAAGAATGATTTTAAGAGAGAGATACAAACTTTCAAGAACTTACAGTACTGTGCAAGCATCCAAAGAACTAGAATTTCTCCCTTCTTTTTTTTTGATAAAAAGAATTTCTGCCGGTCACTCTTCTACTACTAAGCACCCTTAATTGGATTCTCTAGTTTCTGGTTGCTTAGTGATTTTCTCTACCTCTTCCCACACAAAATTGAAGTCTAATTACACAAAACAGCATAATCATGCATCTTATGTGTAGGGTTCACAGTTACATAACAATCATCTAGCTTACCTCTCATCTGAATGCTCATCCAATTGTGAAGGCCGAGGCTAGTCAAGATCTGGGAAATCAAGCAGAGAGCGGCGACGACGGATCCCGATGTAGAATTGAAAACTCAAAATCTGATTCGAGCTTTGCGATTTTCCTCGTCATCGTTTGTGGTCAATCGGCAACGTTGTCTTCCGCCATGGATGACCAGGCCAAGCTCACATTCGTGAGGTTAATAGCCAGATCCATTGCATCAACACTGCCCCAAATTGGAATTTACCAGATCCACGACGCTGGACACCCAGCGCTGCCTTGGCTCATTGGCGACAGGAGTAAGGAGTCGTCGGCAACTTGCGGGACGACGACTCTTCAATGACATGAAGTTGCCGATGAATTGCTCACTGTCCCAAACACTGATCATCGATTGTTGCCCCCATTAGACTCGATTCGATTCGTCGGAAACCCTAGGTGGTGGATGGCTTTCAATTATGAGAGGATTTGTGAGAGAGAAGAAGAAATATTAATAAATAAAGTAATTAATAACAATACCTGATAATAAAAATAGGAATATGGATAGTCATAAGTTACCACAAGAAAATATTCACCTTAACATAATTTCAACAATGTTAATCATTAAAATAATGTAATAGTAAATTACAATTATTCGGTGTCAAGAAGACAAGAACATCATTGTTGATCTACGTAAGATTAATCATGTTAAGAACACCAGCTATGTCATCAACAAATTTTTCATTATCCATAACTTGTAGATTTTGTGTAGAGTACGATGTCCAGTGACTCAGATTTTCTCAAGGAGACTTATCAATATAATTAATGTAGTCTTATACCCTTTGACGTAGGGTTTTATAAAGTGCCACGCTAAATGTTAGGGCATGCATCAAATGTACCAAAAGTGCTTATGATCTTCACTGACATGCTCACCAAAAGGAAAACTTTTTTTATTCGTTGCATAAAAACGCAAATTTAAGGCACAAATGCGCTCATTCATATTATACTGTTGATTTTTTTGTAGGCAAACTGTCAAAGCTTGCCAAAACTCAAGCGGCTCTTTCATCGAATACATGTCTTTTAGACCCTTGTTAATTTGATGACACAAAAAGAATAATTTATTTGGCCTGATCTTGCTCTTATGCCTTATTGCCCAATTTGATGGCATCCCCAAGTTTGTCAGTCATAGGTTAAATTTTGGCATCAATGACCCGACTCAAATAATTTTAGGCACAAATCTAGAGCATCAAAATCTAATATTTTTAAGAGCTTTAAGCTCATAACATATATCACTATCGAACCACAAGTTTGAATTTAGTTAACAATATATAGATCACATAAATAGACACAAAACTTTTAATTTAGAATTACGATTCTAATGTAATATTAAATTTCTGGTATGATTACTAAGACTTGAAAGAATCTCACTTAAAATATGATTACGAAAGTGGGAGATAGAACGGAAGTCCTCAGATATAAATTACAAATATCAGTAAGGGTGTTTTAGACATATCATACAATATAAACCTGACCGCTGGGTGTGCATTGCTTTACTCTCAAAAAACCAGAATCGGCGCGATGGGGACGAAGCAAAGGGACTTGCACAAGTCCTTCAACCTTGCCATACGTTCTCTCCTCTCTCCTTGCTCTTTCCAGGTTCCTATTTCCCAAATACCCATCTCTTTCTTTTCTCAATTTTCCAATTTCTTCTACTTATTTTATTTTATGACCAAAGGACTTCTGTGAAGCTATTCCCAATTTCACAGCTGCTGAGCATGAACGTCTTCACAGGCTCTTCACCCAGGTACCAACTAACCTAGGCATTTCGTTTGTGTTTATGTCATTTTTAACATGGGAAGCCTTTGACTAATTTATTTGTGTTTTTTCAGGTCATGAGTTCTTTGCATGCAAATATAGAGGTACTACTTCTTACACCGTTTTAGAATGTTGTATTACAAGAACTAATGATTTGGTAGCATTTCGGGGCTTTGTCGATATTGCTTTTATTTGTTAAAAAGCATAGTAGACATTGTTCGCAGCTTCATTGTACTGTTCATGGATCTTACTGTCAGGATGTTTGATTTGTTTCCTGGGTTGCAAATCTCAACCAGATTGTTCATGATAGATGATACGGTCCAATGTACCTTGTACACTATGATGCAGTTACTATTACATTATAAGCTGTATTTCTGAACAATTCGTCTTTGTAATTTTACAGGAAGAGTTTCAGTCTATATGTCTTGAAACACAGGTACGGATAATTATTCCTTGGTGATAGTGAGGCTAAATTTATACCATTGAACTACTATGTTGGAATAAATCAAATTTGTAAATAAATAATCAACCGATGTAGGTTTTACTGTGCTATTTGGAACACCTGAAACGTAATAGTTTCAAATTTTTGTATTCTAGTTGAAATAAGATCTAGGTGATGATTTATGTATTGCCCCAATTGAACTACAACTAAAATTAGTGAGTTCTGAAAGTATTATTTGCATCCTGTCAATCCTCTTTCTGCTTGCAGGTTGGAACTGCAATGGACACTGTAGAAAAGCTGGTTGAAGAACAAAGTCTCGATCCTCTATATTCAAATAAGTACGTATCACTTATATCTTGAACTATCTCTTTATCCCTTCCCATTTGACAATTACTGTTCAAAGAACTGAAAAGGAAGTGAACAAGTGTGGGTTGCCAGACGAAATTTCGAAAAGGTGTATATGCTCAGTGTTTACATTCATTTTGTTTCTATTGATCACTCCTCGGTATAATGTATGACATCATGTTCAATAGAAGGGTTCAGAGTAAAAATACATGAACTGATGCAAACAGATGAAGGAGAAGGAAATGGACCAATACTCACCAAATTTGGGTTAATCACCTAGTGATCATTCTGTTTTGTAATTTGATGAAATGCTAGGATTCTTTGATTATGCCCCTGTGTTTACTCCTTCATTTTGAAAGCCATTTAGGTTCTTTACATATATTCACCTTGATTCTCCCTCACTAATATATATTATGTTGTATCTCATATTATTTCTTACACATTTACAGTGCCTAGTATTGTATACTTCTTTCTTTTAATGCAGCGACTCATATGCAGGACTAATGTAATGGATGCTGCTCACAATCTTTCGGGAACAACGAAGACGGAGATCCAGTATTTGACAAAGATGCTTGAAAAGGTAAACATATTCAAAACGTTAAACTTCATATCAAACTGCGTGGACAGTATTGTCTAGTATACTGGTTGTCAAACATGTACTGACACGTTAAAGTGGATGTTTTTGATATGATTATAAGAAGATGCACTTGATTGACCATGTTTTAAGTACTTCGACATCAAGTCTCCTTACAGGATAATAAAGTAGAAATTTAAAACTGTTTTACAGTATTCAAGGTTCCTATGGACGTAGTTTTATCTCATTTTGGTCCATTGAATGGGTCAGGTTTGGTTGTAGGTGATATGTATCTATTCTTTGATTTTTAAAATGAGGCATTTCATCTACCATGTTTTAAGCAATCCATCATCAATTTATCCCTACAAGTTTATGCAGATGTGTGTAATTGTGTTATCATGTTCAAGGTTCAAGGAACCTAGGGTCTAAGTTTTTTCTTTTTCTTTGGTCTATTTAGACCATTGAGCCTCGTTTGGTCATTTTGTGATTGTATATGTATTTTAAGCACTTCTTGATTACTAAAATGAGGCACTGGACCGTGGCCTTTGGCAATTCTCCATCAATTTATTCGTATCAAGATGTGTGTCGATGTTTCTAATTGTGGTATATTGTTCAAGCTTCGTAGGTTCTATCTCTTTTATGTGGTAAAGTGGAGGCCCATTGTTGTACACAAAAGGACCTCTCCTCCATGCTATTATGCTGCATGGAGGGCCGGGAAAGGGGGGTGGGGGTGAGTTGGATTCTGAAATTAAAAGAAAGTGACTGTGTCCTACTTCTTGAGATTGGAACAACTTTTACTAGATTAATCCTTGCTGGGGATTTGAAGGAACTTTCTTTAGGTGTACTATTTTAGATCGGAAGACTGCTATCAGGTGATGGTTATTGTCAGTTATTTATAGAGGACAATAAGTTTGAAGTTCTTGAATTTGATGTATTGGTTTGCACATGTTGCGTTTGTGCTTGATATTTCAAAAATTATGTGCCTTTAGTGTAGAGGCTAGATTTTTTTGCATGAGGGAATCCATATGCTTGGATAATTTTTTTCTGTTGGCCAATAAGGTAAAGACACTGTTATGTTACTACTTGTGATTATATATCCTCTAGACTTGTCTCCATTGTTATCGTTAGGGTGGACACTTATTGTATGATCGATGGCTTGTAACATCTGTACAACATAGTAGCTGTCACCAAGTAATCTGGAGACTCGACATTTCTGTGTTGATGGTAGCTATCTAAAAAAATTCCCTCTTTTGAATACTACGAAGGAATGATATAGTATCAGTTTCCAGGATGTTAAAGGAAAAAAATTAACTCCCTTTTCTCTTAATAGGCGGAGGCGGAGAATCACCTTAAGCGGGATCGTATTGAACTGTTGAAGAAAGGAAGGCCAGATATGTCAAACATGGCAAATAATGCTGTTGAGAAGGTGCATTTTTGTTTCTCCGTCTTGCTTTTGTTATCATTGTGTTCTCATTCTCCCAGTAACACTATCTTAGAGCTGTTTCAACTTTGAAAGTTTGCAGTTGAGAAGTGGGATTTCAAGTTATGGAATGTCTCGCAGCAATGGGGTACATAGTCCATGACCCATGACTGCAATCAGCATATTGAGGGAACTACTCTCGTTAGTAGCGTATGTGCTTTTGATTTCTAACACTAGATCTTTGTTTGACATGTACTTCCATAAAATCACGATGCCCAAGTTGTAATTGTAATTTAGGTTGTGGTATAGGTCTAAAATGCAGATGTAAAATCTTGTCATATCGTTCCTTAAGTTCTAGTTCAACGTCTATTTTCATGTTGAGTAAAAAAGGTTTGAATTGATTTATGAATCAGTCTTACAAGATAGAGATTACATAGTATAGTAAGAAGTTCTGTCGAAACTAGCTGATCTATGTAGGCAGAGGGAACTTGGTTTTGAAATAGATAATACATTGCGCTTGGTACCTCATCACCGTTTTATAGATAACGCAATATGTATGCAGATTACTTCAGCAATAAGCACATCAGAAAAGCACCGGGAGCAATATATAATGAAACCCTAATAAATGATTGGAGAAAATGAAATTGTGTTAGGATGATCATAAATGATCAAATAGGTTTGAGTTTTGTCTCTTTAGGTTGAAGATGTAAAACCTATAAGAATAATTATAGGTTTGAGTTACCTAAAATTTGAATATAGATTTTGATTTTAGACCAATTGTTGAAGATGCCATTGCAAGCAGTGAATGAAGCAGCAGCTAAATGCTAATGAACTATATACATGTGTTTCAAACTTTCAAATATTAGGTACATTTGGAGATGTGAGGTCACGACATTCCATTTGGAAGCTAAGTAGCATCTAGAGTTTATGTTAATTGTCGTCTCGTTTGCATTTATCTTCATCTGCGTTTGATTACCACAAACAACTAAAGAAAAAGCTTTTGGCGATATAACATAAAACTTCGACAGTTGGTCAGTTTGAGGCCATGCCAAACTCTATGGCTCTATGCTGCTATGCACAATTGCACATGCAGATCGAGTAAAGGGGTCTCAAACTTACACGCCATTTGTCCCATAGTTTGGTTCAATCAAAGAAATGCCTAGTGCTTACAACTTAGACCTAAACTGCAACTGATTTGGATTCACTTACCTAAGCTTCATCTTCTAACGATGTCGTATTGCCGTATGATTCTAACAGATATACACACGTGTCCAATTCCAAATACCTACTTGGATGTATTCAGGAAAATATGGAACTAACAGATATACATACGTGTCCAATTCCAAATACGGAAATACCTACTTCGATGTATTCAGGAAAATGTGGAATGAATATTCCTCCTCTGCGTGCTGCTATTTCTTACAAAAATACAGTGAAAAATCAGTTTGTGTTTTCAGTTCATTGCATGTACACAGTACACGTACCCTCTTATTACAGAAAAAAAGTCCAACCAATAACAAGTCGATATAGCTGGCTTTGAGCATGATTGATATTTGATAGAGTAGGTAAGGTGTGCCCATTTTCTACATCTCCTTCAAATATCTTCCTATGACACCAAAAAAAGAAAAAAAAACAGCGATAATTGTATTTGAAAATACTTAAGAAAGCTACAGAAAACAATTTGGTGCATTCACCAGCGAGGCTTTGTGCAGTTTGGTTCTCAGAACCTAAGCTTGGTCTGGTAAAACTAAAATCAGTGAAAGGCTAACAAATAAGGGTCGTATTGGTGCAAGCTAGCTGGCGATGGATCTGAGTAACACGGATTGTGAACAAGTACGTAATATAGAAGCTCTAAGTTTGGTTCGGATGTGAGACAAGCACTCATATCTAAGATGGAGAGAAGGTCATGAACTCATGATGATCGAAAGGCAATGCATTCCGGCCTTTTTTTTGCAGAGATTGTGTGTCACGTACGAAGAATAATGAAAAATAGGTCATGAAGAACATTGGCAATCAAAAGATGCTGTACGTGTTGGAGATGAGAGATCCCACATCAGAAAAGTGACAAATAAAAATATAACTAATAAGTGGGTGGATCATTCCTAATTGTACCGAGGTCTTTTATGATTAAAACCCAACACCTTAAAGGTGGTTAAGTTGGGACAATATCGGTACAAGGATGATCCACGGGCCACGCTTGTCGCTGTTTGACTTGGTATCAGAGCGGGTCCCTCCCCAGTTGCTTCACCATGAGCTCGGGTGCGTTCTTTCAGAGGTCATGGCTCTGGTTTGGTTGAAGTTGTTTCGGAGTTTGGAGTTTGAAGTTGGTTTGGAGTTCTTTCGGAGTTTGAGGTTCGGAGTTTGGAGTTCTTTCGGTTAACCATGAGGCCCGGGTTCAGCTTCTTAATCAGTTTCACGTGCAGACCTAAAAGTTAGGTTGCACGTGAGGGAGAGTGTTGGAGAGGAGAGATCCCACATCAGAAAAGTGACAAATAAAAATATAACTAATAAGTGGGTGGATCATTCCTAATTGTACCGAGGCCTTTTATGATTAAAACCCAACACCTTAAAGGTGGTTAAGTTGGGACAATATCGGTACAAGGATGATCCACGGGCCACGCTTGTCGCTGTTTGACTGTACGCAGCTTGAAGGTCGTTGATCTTCGACAATATATCTCGATCTTCAGTTCTGCTAATAATCTTCAAAGATATTAAGGGCCATGCATTGAGATAGTCTTAACTCGAAGTCACAGATCAACTTGAACTTTCTTTTGAGTTTTAACTTTTAACCAATATTGGTGACTGATTTAGTTAGTCAATCCGTCTCGGACAGAACTTCCTTGGGATTCTAGAATGTCATTCGACCTAGCTCCAGCCAACAGAATCATGCACAGATCGAGGCAAGAGCTCTCTCTCTCGATCTCTCTCTCGATCTCTCTCTGTGTGTTGAGGCCTAGGCGTGTCTTACTTCGCTTCTTACAGCTAGCAATTCCCTTCGCTTTTTCCATGAAAATCTGATTTGCAACAAATTTCATAATTTAGAAACACTATGCCAGTCAGTCAACAAGAGAAATGCATTATTTTTCTTTGTCCAAATTATAGCCGATGAAACCTGGACTGTATATACCTTTTAACAAGAATAATTAGATGCATGACCATAAATATAGATTTGAAGTCAAGTTTACAATGCTGCCGGCAAATTATTTCCATGACTTGTCATCGATTTGTATCCAATACTTTCAAATGAAAATCCGAAAAGATATCCAATTAGAATTATCCAACGAGCACGAATTTTTCATTGGGGAGCAACATTGGTTTGTCAAAGCTAAATATAAAGATCTTTTGGTGCCCAAAAATTACCGCCATTTCGGATGCCATCATCCATAACGTCAAAAGGAATGTACGTACGAGTTGTGATGAACACTTGGCAAGTATTTGCTTAAACAAGTGTTGGATATGTAATGTCAACAGATTGGCTGAGAATTGAATTGATGCGAAGTCAATAGAAGAGGCTTATTAATTAGTTGTCCTTGGATCGCATGCAATTATATGATGACGTGAGATAAGAATGGCATTATGGGACACGAGATGTGTCAAATAACTGATCGACTAATGAATTATGCTCGAACAAATCAAAATTTCTACTGTTATATCTTTCGTAGAAGTTGGTAGGTACACGATGTAATTTTAATTGTTTTATAATTATTTATATTTTTAGTTTAATCTCAATCATTCATATAGATAATCGTAGATACACACTTACGTAATGAAAACCGTCTATCATCTTTAGATCTCTAGAACTATATATTAATCATAAATGATTGAGTTCTTGTTTAAGTTATGAATGTATTTGTTTCACCAAGTTTATAAACCTGTCGAAAATTTGAAAAGCACCTCTATATCCTAGAATGTGAAGCAATATATATAGCACGCCACCACCAGTTGCCCGAATCTTGTCATTTCTTCCCATCAAAACAGAGCTTGATCTTACCCGAGCAACAACCACTACGTACTAGCATAGACGCCGTCGGAGGATATATACCATATCTCTCTCTCTCTCAAGATCACCACCGGGAAATATACCAATGCTAATCTTTAGGTCAGATTCTAGTAGATAGTCATCTCTTGATTTGTAGCCATCACAGTCGCATAAGTTGACAAATCTCTTGATGTGTCTGTTTCTAGTTGGTCAGTTTGGCTAAGGTTTAAGTTTGAGTGTGAAATGTCATTTATGAAAGAAGATTGGGTTGGAATGGCAGCGGAATTTGTGGATGGAGATGCAATCGAATCATCAAGAAATGGAGATTGGGTTGGAATGGCAGCGGAATTTGTGGATGGAGCTTTACCTGAAAGCTCCTCATAGTTAGTAGTGTTACCAACCATATTCACAGCCGATTGCTTGACCGCGTTCATCATCTCCAGAAGCTGGTTCCCATTAGCTTGAGCCCCTCCATTTTTCATCTTGTTCAAGAGCTCCATCATCTGGTGACATTCACTCTTTGAAAGTGGAAAGTTACTCATGTCCTCATTGTATGAGGAAGCCTGATTGATCCTTGCATTTATCTTTCTCCGACAGGTTTCTTGCGTATGCCCTTGTCCATTGCAGTAGGTGCACTTGATGTGTGCACGACAATTCTTGGTGCTATGGTTGGTGTAGTTGCATATCTCATATCTTTTCTCTCCTTCAAATTTTGTTGGTTGTCTGTTGAACTTCTTTACATTGAAGGCAGAGACTTCGACAGGCGCAGGTGCCTTCCCATTCGATGCACCTGCTTGCTTCTCATGGCGCAACGCCATGGCATACACTTTGTTGACAGCAGAGAGAGGATCTAGAGTTATCACATTGCTTCGGAGTGCTCCGAAACTCTCATTCAGCCCCATCAGAAACTGCATGGTTTTTTGCGTGTCCATGTAGGCCTTGACTTCAGGAGCCGTATCACATGTGCAGGCAGGGAATGCACACAACGAGTCTTTCTCATCCCATAACTCCTTCAATTTATTGAAGAAGGTAGTTACAGAACTCGAATCCTGCTGACAGTCTCTTATGACATTCTCTATATAGAACAATTGCACTGTGTTAGTATGTGAGAACCTTTCCTTAAGCTCAGACCAAATACCTGCAGCATGCTTGCAGTGCATGACGCTTGCCGAGATTTCTTTCGACATGGCGCCTAGCAGCTAGGTCTTGACCAGGGTGTCACACCGATCCCATTACTGTTGTTCGTCTTCATTCTTAACCGGACGTTTCACAGTCCCATCAATCAGACCCTTCTTGTTTTTGATCATAAGGGCCATGGACATAAACTGTGACCAGTTGTTGTAATTGTCCTCCACCAGTGGCTGTGTCACAAGGACGGCACCTGGTTGTTCTGAATGGTGGAGATAGAGCGGGTGTCTTGGTTTCTCCCATGGCTCAGGAACTATTGCTTGAGAGAAGTGACTACCTCCTGATTCAAGTTTTGGCAGTTCCTCGTTTCTTCCCATGGGGTATTGTGTTTTGGAATCTAGAGTTCTAGGGTTTTAGGTCTCAAGAGCGTATTGCTCTGATACCATCAAGAAATTGATGTTTGAATGTATTGTATTCTATATTTTAGCATGCAATGCTTGTACATATTTATACAAACCCTATGCACCAATTTAGGGATTGATTAGGAAACTAACTAAATACAGGAATATGGATTGATTAGGAAACTAACTAGAAACAGGAATGGTAAGGATTTGTTGCCATAACAGTCTAACGGTAACAATGCTAATTATGTGGGATTTCTTGTCTCAACAGAAACACTAGAAAGATCTTAGAGTGAGAGAAATGTTTAAAACAGTAAATTATAATCAGTTAAGTTGAGTGATGAATTTAGAATCACTATACTGTAAGTCATACTGTCATTTTGTTTGGTAACTATCGAATTGACTGAATTACCAAATGATTTTTCGGTGTGATACATAAACCGAATATTTGGCAACAGTAGTGATAAAACGGAAAAATGTTGGTTTAAGTTTGGTAAATGATGCATTTAGTTTACTTAACTATCAGTTATATGTCTTATACTTTATAATACACCATATATATTTGTTCACCTGAGGGGAGTATGCATGATAGACAAATGAATCTAACTTTACTAATTAATGTACCGAGGGCTTAACTTCTGTGTCTACAAAACATTTAGAGAGAGAGAGATTAATAGTACATTAATGAAGTTAGAAAATATGTCGTATTTTATTGAATATACGGATGGAACATTGTTAGATGAGGAATGCTATATACAAACACTAGTAGAAAAACGTCCTTAAGTGACGGAAGTAAACCGTCGCTTAAGATCGATTTCCCGTCGCTTAAGCACTTAACCGACGGAAGGTCCGTCGCCTAAGACCCGTCGCTTAAGGTTGGCCGCTTAAGCCTTAAGCGACGGAAATCCACAATTCGTCGCTACACCCATGTACAAGCGACGAAATGTGTCTGCCGCACAAGAGCTATTGCGACAAAACGAATACACTTAAGCGACCAAATGTTCCATCGCTTAAGTGTGTAGATTTTTTCAAAAAAAAATTGATGGTCAAATCCGGCCAAATGGAAGAACTGATCCAAATCCGGCCAAATATGTTGGTCTACTATTTTTTCTTCATCATCAACACCACCCTGACCTATCTTCGCCGGAGTCATAATCAAATCCGGAGTCGCTAGCCACGTTGGGAAACTCACTGTCTAAACCAAGAATTTTCAAAACATCACTGATTTGAGAAATTAATTATATAGGCTTTTAGAACTCGCAGAGGAAACGGTGGCCGGAAACCGGAGAAATATCGCCGGAAAGTTTCGAGGACAAATCGAGCTTTTGCAAAAACTTTAACGCATGTGTGTTTTGAGACCACAGAGATGACGGGCTCGACAAGAGGAATACAAAGGTGTCAGCCATGCGCGCAGCCGTGGCCGGAAGGCGGAGATACGGCGGCCTCAATTCGGAGGAGGGAGGAGGAAGCAGAGATATGGCAGCGTCGGTTCCGATACGGAGAGGAGGTGAGGGCCGAGGAAGAGCTAGAGGGTGATAGTGAGATCCGAGGAAGGAGGAGAGGCTGATGGTGTTCGGGTGAGGAGAGGGGATTGATTTTCGGGTAATATGTAATGAACCCAGAAAAATTTGAACGCAGGACTTAAGTGACGGAAATGATTTTTCTGTCGCCTAAGAGTTTCAACTTAAATTTTCAATTCCAATTTTGAGCGGGATTTTGAAATTTTGAAATTTTAAACGGGACTTAATTAAGCGACGAAAATGTTTTTCCGTTGCATAAGAGTTTCAACTTAAATTTTCGATTCAAATTTTGAGTGGGTTTTGAAATTTTGAGCGAAACTTAAGTTGTGACTTAAGTGACGAATCTGATTTTCCGTCGCCTAAGAGTTTCAACTTAAGCGACGAATCATTGTGCTCGTCGCTTTAGTGAGCACTTAAGTGACGAAAATTTGTATTCGTTTCTTAAGTGGTCACTTAGGCGACGAATTTATTTTCCGTCGCCTAAGTGCTCTCCAAAGCGACAAAATCTCCCTTTTGCCTCACCGCTCACCATAGCAAGATCGACGTGGCGTAGCCCAGCCCTGCCGTAATCTCCATTGATATTTGAATCTCATGGGATGCACAGCCATAGACAGAATCATAATCAGATGAATCGCAATATATCTAAGAAGACAAGATATGCTTTGGTTTGGTTCGAATAGCACCATCAGTTTCAATTCCTACTTTTCTATTTCAATTGAATGGAGATTCTAGGGAATGACGAATTGAATTTGGGGGATTGATATAGAGCGAAAGATAGATGGGTGTGAATTATGATGAATAGAGGGGAGAGCAAGGAACTAAGTTTGGAGATGTGTTGGGTTTGGACTTGAATTTTTGTTTTTATTTATTTTTGGTGAAGGTTTGGACTTGATTAATTGGTGATGGTAGGAGAGAAAGGGGTGTATGGTAAAAACAAATAAAAATCAGTCATTATAATTATTGATATAATTTAACATTTGAAAAAAACTCGATATTAGGGTTGGGAATAAATTAAGTCGTAAACTGTTTTGGTTGAAACAACTAAGTTTGTTTGAAGTCATTTTGAGTTTAATAAATGGGATTATATTCCTAGAGAAGGTAATAAAGTTGCCCATATGGAATCAAGAGCAGCCTTTTTTCCAACTTTTTGGTGGTAAATGGTGTCGAGTGGTAATAGTTTTTCAGTCTAGTTGTTATTAGTCAAAAATTATTGTATGCATTCAGCGGCAAGTGAATCAATCAATTTTAAAAAATTTTAATCATTTAATTTTTATTTTAAAAAATAATTAATATCATAAATACAATCTAACGGTGTATCAAACAAAAAAACATATATTGAATTTATAACAAACCATAATGTCTGGTGTGTCATCATCTCCCAGCTAGGTAGATGAGATATTATTGTACTTGCAGCAGCAGCAGCAGCATGCATGTATTTAGGGTTTAGTGATGAACTAATAAGTGAAACAAACTTCTTGATTGGGGGCCTTTATAATACTGTTGCTTACGCAACTACAGCTGTCTAAATCTAGTGAGACATTACAATGATTGTAACAAGTCTTCATCTGAATTTGAGAATTTTAGATATTGCCCCCAAATAGATAGTCAAACAAATGTGTTTGGAAAATGGAAAGTATTCTATATATTATTGACTTGAAACAATGCCGTAAGCCTTAGGCTTCTTCTCCATCTCTCATTTTGACTTTCCTCATTACTAACCCATTTATAGGCCGGTTCCTCATGTAGTTGCAACTACGTGCATACAATTGATGATATTTTTCGAACATGCAGATATTGATGAAGAATACGTGCGTTTGTTACAGTATAGATCTTGTAGTTAATTGTACATGATCACCCTTTGTGGTTTTAAGAGAATTAAGAACGTACCATAAAAACACATTAATCTACTCATAAAGCTGATTAAATTGATCGAAAACTAACTCAATGAGGGATCCCTTTGTTGACATATATGAGAGATCGAGCTTTACACTAACTTTTTGATTACAAAATTACATCTACACCGCTCAATATGTAGTTATATATATATATATATATATATATATATATGAGTAGATCACTTCTATAAAATTTCATCAAAATTGGTAATCGTTAAGATGTTCAAAATTACGAATTAAAAGTTAAAGCATGAACGGTTCCTGTTTGACATATTTGATCCTTCAATTAATCTCAGTTAGTTCGAAGTCTTAACGATCACCAAATTAAATGAAATTTTACAGAGATATTCTACATATATATATGCATTTAAATATTGAACAGTAGAGATGTTGATATGTGATCAAAAAGTTAGTGTAATCTTCAATCCCTCATATATATCAAGAAAATGGATCCCTCATTTCAATCCCTCAATCGTCCACTAAGGGATCCATTTTCTTAACATATATGAAGGATTGGGGATTACATCAACTTTTTGATCACATATCAACATCTCCACTGTTCAATATTTAAATGCATATATATATGACCCTTCCACTAAGAGATCCCTATTTTTGATTTATTTATAGGGATATGCATTCGACAAACTTTCCGATCACATTTTTCAATCATAACTGTTCAATTCTTAGGTCCTAATCTATAGATCACCTCAGCAAAATTTCATCCAAATCGGTGATCGTTAAGATGTTCAAAACTGTGAATTAAAATTATAGGTATTAGCGGTTCAAATTTGACAGATTTGATCCGTCAAATGATTTCAGTTATTTCAAAGCATTAACGATCACCAAATTTGATGAAAATTTGCAGAAATGATCTATATATATGCATCTACATATTGAACGGTGGAGATGTTGTTATGTGATCGAAAAGTTTGTCAAATGCATATCCCTATAAATAAACCAAAAATAGAGATCCCTTAGTGGAAGGGCCCTATATATATATATATATGAGATGCTAGAATGGTTAATTGTATCAAAAAGAAATTAACAAAAATCGATTTCCATTGAATATAACTTCAGCCTTGCAGCTCTTTACATTATTCATTTGAGGAGAAAATAAAAAAATTGTGAATATGTATGTACAATTCTCTTCGTCACCCTCTTAAAAGAAAAAATGAAAGGAAACATGATAAACAAGTTTGCATATATCATGTTTCAGTATCAGAACACTCTTTCGTCATGTACACTTTGGCTTCCGCCTATCTTCAGCTAGCCCTCTCGATCAGTTCGGCCAAAAAGAACTCCTTTGAATTTTTCAGCTCGTTGTTTCTTTGAGCTAGCTCTCATTTCTTCGCTTTGCTTTATAGGCAAGAAACCAATCTTCTCTATCTTCATCATCTTTCTCTTTATATAATCAACTAAGCAGTCTGAAGCTTTGGATCAGAATTCGGAGTCATATGTTTTTCGGGAAAGAAACCTCTTTCATTCTTTGCAAGATAATATGATGGGCAGCCCATTTTGGGGAAGAGCAAAAGGACCATACTGTATGCCATTTTCTGCGCCAACAATAGACCACCTGCAACATGATGGCAGCTCTGAAATTAGCATTTCTATTTTTAGACACTGCAAACACTGATGATGAGAAGGTGGAGCTCTGTGTGTATCCATATCCTATTTCTATTTAATTATCAGACCTGTACTTTGTTGTGAGATGATGTAGAATGACCAAAATCTCCAGCTTGGCCAATTCATTTCCGGGGCATGAGTGGTTCCCACTGCCAAATGGCATGTATGTATTGGGCTTTGGAGCTACCTGTCAGATTGAAAACCACGATGATTGATCAGTACACCCACTCTCGTGTCTCAAATATCCAAAATATTGAGTGGGAATTTGCATAGGATTCTTCAACACTCACCTCAAACCTAGTGGGATCAAACTTCTCAGGCTCAGGAAAAAAATCTGGGCTGTGGTGAATGTTTCTGAAAAGTGGTAAAACTTTCCACCCTTTTGGGATCAGATAACCTGAAAATGATTAAACCTCCTATTTATCAGAAAACTGTATGGGTTTTAGTCGTAAAATTATGACAGTTGTCGGGTTTTTGGTAAGAGGACATAATTATGACGCAAGTAACTAAAGAACTGACCTTCGTACTCGACGTCTTCGACAGCTTCCCGGAATGTAAAAGATAAAATGGAAGCAACTCTAAGTGTCTCCTGAAGAACCCTCGAAGTAATTGGCATCTTCTTCGTGTCTTCCCAGTTCAGAATCTTCTCTTCCCCACTCTCTTCTTTGAGCCTCATGATTGCTTCTTGCTCTTCCTGTAATTTAACCCCCTTTTGTTAGTAAAATTGTTTCTTCCTCTATTAAATTTCATCCTTAAATTTAATGGATAGGATTTCGATAATGAACGAGTACTTACGGTGACAGCTTCAAGAACACTTTGGTTTTCGCCGAGGTACTTCATGATCCAAGTCAAAACGCTCGCTGTCGTATCACGGGCGGCGAAGATGACACCGATGACGTTGTCGGCGATTTGTTCGTCGGTGAGGCCTTCTTTGCCGCCCATGAAAGAGCCAAGAAGGTCGTTGTGGTCGTCGAGCTCGCTTTCTCTCCTGTTGGAAATAATTTTGGCCAAGATCTGAGCCAGCTCCTTCCTGGCTTTCATCGACTTGTGGAAGAGTGTTCCGGCAATATTAATGGACATGGAATTGTAACCCTTCTCGAGAATGTAGTAGCATCTCTTGAGATCCTCTCTGTATAAGATTTCATCTTTGCCGAAGATGGAAAGCAGTGCGACATTGAACGTGAACTGCAAGAAAGAACCTCAATTCGTTCAGTTTTCAATTCTTTGATTTAAGTTTTGTTTTCATTAGTAGTACTATGTGCTATATATCATTCCTAGCACTCAGAGCGGCTCTGCTCTTTATCTGTGTTTTAATGTGCTCACCGTCTTCATTTCATGGTAGGTATTGATCGACCGGCCTTCCCAGGACTGAAGAGAGTCCTTGGCGATGGCTTCAATGACTCCGACTTTGTTTTTGAGGGCTGCGGGCATGAAGGCTCGGATAACAAGCTTCCTCAGCTTTGCGTGGTAGTCTCCTTGGTGGAAAAATATAGCTTGCTTTCCCAGCATCCTCTCTTTGCTGGCCGGAAAAGTAGGCTTGAAGAGATGGGCTTTTGTCAACAGCACGAATTTGGCAGCTGCCGGACTTGAGATCATGACGCAAGGACATCCCAAGATGTGGGTCTTGAAGATTGAGCCGAACCTATACGAATTACAAGCACAAGAAATTTAGTAACCACGGATTAAGACGAATTCGATGAAACGATGTGAAGTGTGTAATTTGCCTAGAGCTAAGTACCTCTTGATTTTGGAGGCGAAAAAGACATTTGGGTTTTGAGAGTAGAGCTGGAAGGTCTCGCCGATATAAGGCCAGCCGAGGGAACCAGGAGGAAGTGGGATTTTACGGCCAGCGGAAATGAGGAAGAGCTTGATGATGGGAGAGAAGAAGAAGAAGATGAGAGCAGAAGCAGCAAACATGCAAAACATGGAGTTCAAGCTGAGTAGTTCCATGTCTGAGTAGTTGGGTAATGAATCGAAGTAGTAAAAGGAAGCAGACACAGAGAGATAGAACAGAGAAAGGAAAGTAAGAAGGGATGAGTTGGGTGTAGAAAACAAGTGATGTGGGAGTATTTATAGGCTTAGGTATGGTGGTGAGTTGAGAAAGGAGCTGAGGAAGGAGAGGAGAGCTTTCAATTCCAGCTGCACACGGAATCTGCTGCTTCCAGCTCATTATTCATGTCCCTTGAGAGAGAGAGAGAGAGAGAGAGAGAGAGAGAAGCACGTGTTGAAGCAAAGCTCATAACGTGTACTGTGGCATTGACCGTACAATGGAGTGAGGGGGTGGAGGGGCTTAAACTGGCGTTAGTGATGTGGATAACGGAAGTAATCCAGCTAAACTGGGTTTGGAGACAAAATTTCAAAAAAAAAACTGGTTTTAGAGTCCATAATCTATTATCTCTCTACTATAATAAAGTCGGACTCTTAACAAATTCATTAAATTATATTATGACAATACTATCTTTATTAAGTTACCTTTAGATCTTTAAGCACTAGGGTTAAAGACTGATTGTCGGCTCCGATGATTTTGTCTTTATTGAGTATGTTGCTTTGAGTTGAATTGTTTTCTTTGCCCGAGTAATTTTGTTAATCTTTTCTCATAATAGTGATCTATGGAGCTAACATTTTGTAGATAATAATTAGGGCTCGCTCCGGTCCACTTCGGTTCGGTTTATACCCCAAATCGCGAACCAAACCAATGTTATATTTCGGTCTGGTCCGGTTCGGTTTTTTACTATTCAAGAGGCCAAACCGCAAACCAAACCACACCTACGGTTCGGTTTTTTTTTCGGTTTTTTTTTTCAAATTGATAATTTTTTTTTCTTATTATGATTATAGTGAAAAATGATTATGATTCACAAAGTTGCACATTTATTTACAAACTACTAAACAAATTATACAACATTAGTATGCATATTGTGATTCCGATGACTAAAAGTCAAAAATTAAAATTCGACCGTCAGATATGATCATTATGACGAAAGATGTATGTGGAAAAAAATTCAACTGGATCCGACAAAGTTAAGGGCTCGATCGAAACGGTCAACCCTGATCCATCGTCACTTATCACACGGAAACACTCATATCTACCTCTATATTACGTATTTTTGTCAAACCTTCTACATGAAAAACACTCACGTAGATGAGACGCAACCGCCCATATAAAAATTTTGGGACATTTACCTTCCAACGATAGGGCTCCCCCTAGGGAATAATAAAGGTAAATAGGGTTGACCGCTACAATCGGCACCGAGACGTTACCCGAATTACGTGATTTTTTAACCAGAGCTGTATTTCATCATTCTGAACACATCTTATTTCACGAGTTTTTTGATAATTTTGCTTCTATGTAGAGTTGGTTCATAAAGTTATGCATTTGCTTAAAACCTAATAAACAAGTTATACAACATTAGTATGCATATTGTGATTCTGATGACTAAAAGTCAAAAATTAAAATTCGACCGCCAGATATGATCATTATGACGAAAGATGTATGTGGAAAAAAATTCAACTGGATCCGACAAAGTTAAGGGCTCGATCGAAACGGTCAACCCTGATCCATCGTCACTTATCACACGGAAACACTCATATCTACCTCTATATTACGTATTTTTGTCAAACCTTCTACATGAAAAACACTCACGTAGATGAGACGCAACCGCCCATGTAAAAATTTTGGGACATTTACCTTCCAACGATAGGGCTCCCCCTAGGGAATAATAAAGGTAAATAGGGTTGACCGCTACAATCGGCACCGAGACGTTACCCGAATTACGTGATTTTTTAACCAGAGCTGTATTTCATCATTCTGAACACATCTTATTTCACGAGTTTTTTGATAATTTTGCTTCTATGTAGAGTTGGTTCATAAAGTTATGCATTTGCTTAAAACCTAATAAACAAGTTATACAACATTAGTATGCATATTGTGATTCTGATGACTAAAAGTCAAAAATTAAAATTCGACCGCCAGATATGATCATTATGACGAAAGATGTATGTGGAAAAAAATTCAACTGGATCCGACAAAGTTAAGGGCTCGATCGAAACGGTCAACCCTGATCCATCGTCACTTATCACACGGAAACACTCATATCTACCTCTATATTACGTATTTTTGTCAAACCTTCTACATGAAAAACACTCACGTAGATGAGACGCAACCGTCCATATAAAAATTTTGGGACATTTACCTTCTAACGATAGGGCTTCCCCTAGGGAATAATAAAGGTAAATAGGGTTGACCGCTACAATCGGCACCGAGACGTTACCCGAATTACGTGATTTTTTTACCAGAGCTGTATTTCATCATTCTGAACACATCTTATTTCACGAGTTTTTTGATAATTTTGCTTCTATGTAGAGTTGGTTCATAAAGTTATGCATTTGCTTAAAACCTAATAAACAAGTTATATAACATTAGTATGCATACTGTGATTCCGATGACTAAAAGTCAAAAATTAAAATTCGACCGTCAGATATGATCATTATGACGAAAGATGTATGTGGAAAAAAATTCAACTGGATCCGACAAAGTTAAGGGCTCGATCGAAACGGTCAACCCTGATCCATCGTCACTTATCACACGGAAACACTCATATCTACCTCTATATTACGTATTTTTGTCAAACCTTCTACACGAAAAACACTCACGTAGATGAGACGCAACCGCCCATATAAAAATTTTGGGACATTTACCTTCCAACGATAGGGCTCCCTCTAGGGAATAATAAAGGTAAATAGGGTTGACCGGTACAATCGGCACCGAGACGTTACTCGAATTACGTGATTTTTTAACCAGACCTGTATTTCATCATTCCGAACACATCTTATTTCATGAGTTTTTTGATAATTTTTCTTCCATAATTAAAGTCTTTTTCCTTCCTACTACATAATTAAAGTCATTTTAATTCATGAGTTTATTTATTTATTTTTTTCCCGTTTTTCGGTCCGGTCCGGTTTCTACGGACCCCAAACCACAAACCGGACCATACATACCCGGTTCGGTCCGGTTTTTCTTTTTCGGTTCGGTTTGTCTTCCGGTTCGGTTTTTTTCGGTTTCGGTTCGGTTTCGGTTTGGTTTTTTTCGGTTTTCGGTTTCGTATGGCCACTCTTAATAATAATCATTATGCCATTAGCAGTGGCAAAGATTTAACAGATCTCCCATCATGAAAAAGAAAGGTGAAGCTTTTAGAATAGCACGGTTCAGGTTGAATGGTAATAAGGACATTGGAGCAAATGGACCTGGGTGAGTCATTTTTTTCTTGCTTCTCTTGGTTCAGATCTGTAATATAGTGATGATGAGAGGTTACACTTTGTTAGGCTATAAACAAAAGCAATTATGGGGCTGAGCATGACCATATTCATAACATTTCTATTAGTACCATAAGAAGGTCATTTAACAAAGCTTAGGAATTATGTTATGGTTTTGAACTTTTGAGACAAACACAAACATGATTTTTTTTATTGATTGACATGAGGTGATTTGGTCGTGGAGAGGTTTATTCAAGAAATTGGTGCGGGGAAAACATCCCTTTAGCTTGTGGATAATGGACTAAAGACTTTAGAGACTGGATTCAAGACTGATGAGTGAGTTGAAGTCAGAGATCTAAATCAGATATCAGGAATTCCATATCCCACTAAAGCAATGATTGAAATCAGTGAAAATCTTGAATTCTGTAGATGCTGACTTGAGAATGGCTTACAATAATGACTTCGGTTTTAAGTATTTCACTTAAAAAAAGCATGTATATGTATTTGGTCATTATAGTGAGAGGTGAAAACTTGTATTATGTAGCAAAGCTGGTAAGAAATACTTCAAACACTGGACAATGTTAAGCATTGGTTACTGGAGTGAGAAACTGAGAACTTTGACTCTGTTTTGGTTCAAGAAGGCATGTAATAGTAATTTTGAAAACTATATCGGAAATTGTTATTCATGCTTGATTTTGGTAACAAGAATGTTTGCCTATAGATGTGAATGTTTCTTGTCAGGATTTGTAGAATGCAGCAGAGCATGAATATATCAAGTCCTCATTTTTGCATGAGCTTTCACTCCCCAGCCCTCAAATTTATTATAATGAATGGTATCCTCGAATAATATGCAATATTGTACAACACTCTTGATGCAGATCATAAAACTTGCAACATTTAATCAAGCTTGTTCGCATGCATGAGAGGCTATTGTAACCAAACAGTTGTAGGGCATTTCATTACAGAGATACATCATATGTTCCTCTTATGATGATGTTCATTACACACCAACATTTATGCTTGTATAAACTGAATATAACATTTATGCTTGTATAAACTGAATATAACGGAGCAACCAACAAATATTACACCTCGCTTGTGAGTTGCAAGAGCATGCTTGTACATCAGTATCTCTTTAAATCAAAAATAGTACGTGGATGCAGTGTATACCACAATAGCAATACAATCTTTGATGTTTGACAAATATATGCCACAACAGCAGACGATTATCCAAATGCAAGCTAAGAGCTTTTATTGCAATTGAAGTTTGGCTAGAAGGATAAAAACTCTAGTTAGACCATGAGAGTAGGGGACCTGAATTTAGCTTCAAACAAAGATTTCTGGAAATAAATACTTTTAACTATTGCAACAAAAATGTTAGGCACTGATGTGGAGACTCAAAAATGACATAAGAGGCTTAAAATGACTTAAAAAGAGTCTTGCAACAAGAACTATATATGTTTTCTTTAGCATTTAGCTTTGGAATCAAATATGTTGCTTATGTTTGGTTTCTAAACAGAAGACTAAGACTGTAATAAAGATATAATCAAAGAACTGAAAGTTGTAGTAATGGAGTTGAAAAATCACAGGCAAAGAAATAGTACTGTGAATCATGTCAAAAGAGGTAGCCCCATGTTTCTTGCATCTGTAACATAACCATGTCTGAATTGAAGGATTATGTCATGAACCAATAGTCTGAATCACAACATAGTCTCTAACAGAGTACCCAAAAATGTGAGGGTCCTTTTTAAATTAAGCATAATTAGGCCGAATTCAACCCAATATTTGAATAATGGGAGAAATTCGTTCGTGATTCAGACAATGAATGAGGCTGTTAGCTTGAGTGTGGTATGTGAGCTGAAGAGTACCGTAATGAATGAGAGTTAAACTGTTTTTGAAGATTGACGTTTTCTGGGAAAAAGCTGGGTTTCAAGAACATAAATTGGAGAATGGCTAAGAAGGGTTATTGCTTGAAGGCATGAAAGTAAAAGTGTTTGAGGGGATTATTGGGTCTGTTTCTTGATGGATGAAGGCATGAGTGTTTAAGGATTTTCTGGACTGATTGCATGATGCCTCTCACAGCTCCAAGCCCCTCTTTTTATAGGCTCAATTTGGTGGATTTTACGGTGAATTTTGATGGCTAATCCGCTGGGTAAAAGGGATTTCCTTCCTACATGTGATTATGTTCTTAAAAAATCGGGAAAAGGAGAGATGACTGTAGGGAAGCTGCTGGAAGAGCTGTAGGGACAGAAAAACATGAACATGGTCGACAAAACATGAAGCCCATGATCTTGTCTTTTAAGGATGAAGGGATTGATTTTGGACCTGTCACCCTCTTTTCTTTCTCTGCTCAGAAAAGAAGGTGACCTCTCAGTTGGATGAAGTCAGGAATCAAGCATCTGACACAGCTGTGGGGAAAGAACTGCTAGGAAAGAAAGTGGAAAGTAAAAGAGCTGGTTCAAGGATGGAAGAAAAAAAAAGATTAGGATTTTTTATAAAGAAAAATAGAGATTGGAATTTTTTATAAAGAAAAAGAGAGATTGAGATTTTTATAAAGGTTTTGGCCTTCTAGAATAAGGTGTTAGGCTTTTTGTGCAAAAGAGAGGTTTGGGGTTTTAAAAGGAATTTGGTTTTTAGGTTTTGGATTTAAATGCATTGTTTGGGTTTAAAGAGTGAGTAGTTCAATTCTCATGCATTTCAACAATTCGTTATCAATTTAACTTATCAGGCTTGAATTTCGGACCCAAGACCAAAATTATTAATGACGTTAAGTCAATGAACGAGCATCATGCGTCTTCGTAACATTCCACACCACACCCAAATCTATAAGACCCAAGGATGTTGATGAGGCTTGGGTTCACATCCATGGGCGTGTTTGCCTAGCATGTTAAAATATAAGATTTAGTCTAAGATTATAAGATTTCGCATTAATTGCTTCGTGTGGGCAAATGCGTTATTTTTCGGGTATCAATATTTGGTTAATGCAAACGTGTATCATAATTATACCTTGGGTTAAGTTTTATATATGTGTTGATCAAGTTTGTACGCGTCTTAAGTGATGGATCCCAAGTGGGATAGAGCTAGGGGCCAAGGGAGCAAGAAGGGCTAGAGGCAGAGTCCGGGCCCGACCTAAGGAGAAGATTTATGAGTATGAGTTGGGTTTGGAGCCACATGAACCTTTTGTCATGGATGATGGTCTGTGATTGGCTAGGTTGGCTCAGGGGATGATCAGTTTGCGAGCAGATGGACAACCAATGCATCATCGACAACTTTAGCATGGAGATGAAGGCCATGGCGATCAAATTTGAAGGTCTGGGTAGCTGAAAACTGGTTTTCAGCGAGTCCACCAGTAATAGGAAGCCCACGACCGTGGTCTGGTGTCCGCCCGGCAAGAGGAGCACTGCCTCCGGCTCTTGATCAGAGTAAAAATAGGGAGATCCGCACAATAAGGGCTCTGTGGACGTCCGTGTCTCATTCTTCCTGACTCATGTATGGATGTAACAGAATCAAAGAGGGACAAAACGACTATGGGAAGATCAAATTGTAATCTTTAGGTACATGAAAGGTCAGGTATCATATTCTTTCATTTGTTGCATTGTGAAAGACTAGGAGGATCATTCATTTTTTGACTGAAGAAAAAATAGGTAGGTAAAGAATTCTTCAAGCAAGTATTAACTCGGTAGAATATGTGAACTGAAATTTATACTTTCTGTTTGGTAATCCACACGTAACTTTTATTCTGTCTTTAGTGACTTAAGTTTTTTCTTTAGTTGTCACGTCCATCCCATGAAGCCAACACTCTAACCCAGCAAACTACTGATCCACAACCTACCTTCCATATATAGACTGGTATGAGTCATTTTGACCGGGTCTTGATCCTTCTCCATTAAGGCTAGTTCTGGTCTACTTTGGTTTGGTTTATACCCTAAACGGCAAACAAAACCAATGTTATACTTTGGTCTGGTTCGGTTTTCTACTTTTTAAAATACTAAACCACACCTACGGGTCGGTCTGGTTCATTTTTTTGTTTTTTGATTTATTTTATATTTTTGATAATTTTTCTTCTTATTATTATTATAGTGAAAAATGTCAATGGTTCATAAAGTTGTACATTTTGTTTACAACGTACTAAATAAGTTATATAACATTAGTAGACACATTGTGATTCCGATGACTAAAATTCACAAACGAAAATTCGACTGTCTGATACGATCATTATGACAAAAGATGTATATGGTAAAAAAATTCAACTGGATCTGACAACGTTAAGGGGTCAATCGAAATGGTCAACCCTAATCTATCGTCACTTATCACACGAAAATGCTCATATCTACCTCTATATGACGTAGTTTGGTCGAACGTTCTATACAACAAACTCTAACGTTGATGAGAGAAAACCGCCCATATCTATCGACACTGAGACGTTACATGAATTACGTGATTTTTGAACCATATCTATATTTAACGAGATTTTTGATAATTTTACTTTTATATAAAATTGGTTCACAAAGTTGTACATTTGCTTAAAACCTACTAAACAAGTTATACAACATTAGTAGATACATTGCGATTCTGATGACTGAAATTCACAAACGAAAATTCAACCATCTTATATGATCATTATGACGAAACATGTCTATAGTATAAAATTCAACTGGATCGGAAAACGTTAAGGGCTCGATCAAAACAGTCAACCATAATTCATCGTCACTTATCACACGGAAACGCTCATATATATCTGTCTCTATATGACGTAGCTTGTCGAACCTTCTACACAACAAACTCTTATCTAGATGAGACATAACCACTCATATAAAAAATTTAGGAAATTTCGACGACAAGTCTCCTTATAAGGAATAATAATGGTAAATAGTGTTGGCCGCTTTGATTGGGACGCAAACATTGTGGGTTTAAAGCTATTTTTCTACCGTAGTCTTATTTCATTACAACTAATAGATCCTACTTCACAAGATTTTTGAAAATTGTGCTTCCTCTGTGTAGTTGGTTCACAAAGTTGTACACTTGCATATAACCTATACCACATTAGTATGCACGTTGTGATTTCAATGGCTAAAATTCTCAAAATAAAAATTGGACCGTATGATTTGTTCATTATAGTTAAATATGAGTGTGGTAAAAATTCTATTCGATTCGGTAACATTTGAGGCTTGATCGGAGCGGTCAACCCTAATTTAACGTCACTTATCATACGGAAATGCTATTACTTATCCCTTAGTGACCTAGTTTGATTGACTCTTCCACACATTACACTCTCACATACAAGGACGGAACTTGGTAGTACTGCTCCTGGGTTGTAGCTCGTGTGGATTTTTTGTTTTTTTTTTCATTTTTGCAGGCATAATTAATCAATAGCCCATGTGGAGTATCTTCAAATATTGAAAGCTAAGTTAAATAAAAAGTAAAAGTAAATGCCAAAATGAATGTGAGTCAAATTATCCTAAACAGAATAGAACTATTTCCAAACCATGATTATCTTATATGTTTAAGGAAAATCATTAATCAAGTCAACAAGGTTTCTCTAAACAACAAGGAAAACATTATTATTAAACCAAAATTTTGCTAATAACACCAATAAAAAATAATCTCAATAAAAACAAGAATTTCATGAAAAAATAAAGCCTATAATTTTTCGTTTCTCTTCGGCATCTACCTGTATAACTCAATCTATGGAGCCTACCCAATCTGATAGCCAGAAACGAAAAAAACAGAAGACTATAAATTCGTTTTTTTCTTCAAAATAATGTTGAATCTTCAACTGTGACATCTACAAATCCTTCACCAACTCTTGCTACGTCGATTTTAGATGGTCATAATCATGATGAACCTTCCCATACTCAAACTGAAACAACTAAGTCTTAACCGGTCGAAACTAATCAAGAATTTGATATAAACTCCCTTGAACGTGATCCGGGTTTACATCGTCAAAACTGAAACTATCATGTTCAAGAATGTGATAATGTTCGATTATCATATATTTTGCTAGGACCATGTCAATCCAAATTGACAGAATATCCGGCTCACTTAGATGGGGATCATAATCGTCTGTTCAGTGAATCTTGGTTTGAAAATTTTTATTAGTTAGAGTACTCAATCAAAGAAGATAAGGCATATTGTTTCCCATGCCTTCTTTTTGATGAAAAAAAGTTATAGAAACATTTACTACTGATGGATTTAGAAGTTGGAAGAGAGTTACAATATTTTAGTGGAGAATGTGCGTAGTCAAGGTTATGATGGTACTAGCAATATGCGTGGATCATGGAATGCACTACAAGCCTTATTTCTTCAAGAATGTCCATACGCCTATTAAATACATTGTTTCGCTCACCGTTTACAACTTGCCTTAGTTGGCGCAGCTGAAGAAGTTAAAGTTGTTTATAGATTTTTTTCATTGCTGATTAATATTGTGAATTTTGTTGGTGGTTCTCTACCAAGCGCAATAGTGAGTTAAAGTTGACTAGAGAAGATGAAATTAAAGAGTTGTTGGATGCTGGATTGGTTGAGACAAGAAAAGGAGGTAATCAAACTCGTTGTTTGCAAAGACCTGGAACCACTCAGTGGGGAAGTCATTATAAATCTATTAATAGTTTGATTGAATTATATAATTCAGTTAAACTCGTGGTAGAGAATCTTAAGGATAATGGACCCACATTACCAGAAAAAAGCCTTTAGCCGATGAAATATCAAAAAACAGGCCGACAAAATTTTTTTTCGTCGGCTAAACTAATTTTTTTCGTTGGCTATAATTAAATTTTAGCCGACAGAAAAAATTTTCGTTGGCTAAAGTTATTTTTTCGTCGGCTATAGTATGTGAACTTTAGCCGACAAAATTTGAAAAGTTTAGCCGACGAAATACCCTAATTTCGTCGGCTAAAGTAACTTTTAGTTACAAAATTGCACTACGGATATTTCGGTGTTCGATTGACTATTGTGATACCAATCTGGAAGCAGAACGACCCTACAAGTCAAAGTCAATGCTAACGCCATGTCATATAGGCTTTTTTGGCCATCCGAGTTCGTTTAAGGCTTCAAAATGAAGTTTTTCTAAACACTTAACACACGAAAATGCCCATTTCTACACCTATATGAGGTATTTTGGTCGAACCTTCAACACAACAAACACTCACCATAATGAGACGCAACTGTCCATCTAAAAATTTTGAGACATTTAACCCTCGATGATAGAACTCCCCATATAGATAAATAATGGTAAATAGTATGCATGTTGTGATTCCAGTCATCAAAATTCACAAACAAAAATACGACCGTCAGATATCATCAATATGTTGAAATATATCTTTGGTAAAAATTCAACTTTATCCGATAAATTTAAGGACTTCATCTAGACGGTCAATCTCGTAAGTTAAACCCCTAAATTGTATTGACTGCTACTATCAGCACCGAGACTTTACCGGAATTACTTGATTTTTCAACCGTAGACGTATTTCACCATTCCGGTCATATCTCATTTCACGACTTTTTTGCGTTTGAAGTTTCTACGTAGTGTTTGTTTTAGAAACGGAACATTTACTTAAAGCTTAGTAAACAAGTTATACAATATTAGTAGACATGTTGTGATTCCGATGATCAAAGTTGAGAAACAAAATTCCGACCATCTGATATGATCATTATGTTGAAATATGTCTATAGGAAAAAATTCAACTTAATCTGACAACGTAAGGGCTCGATCCTTACGGTCAATCCCGTAAGTCAAACCCATTAACGCATGGAAACGGTCATTTGACCGTCTAAATTACTTATTTTGCTCGGACCTTCAACTAAAAATAGTTTCAAATCGATGAGACGCAACCAATGGTATAAAAATTTTATGAAAAATAACCACCAGAGACTAGGGAGAAAAAATGGAAAATTGCGTTACCCGCAACTATCGGCACCGAGACTTTACCGGAATTACGTGATTTTTCAAGTAGACGTATTTCACCATTCCGGTCATATCTTATTTCACGCCTTTTTTTCGTTTGAAGCTTCTACGTATAGGGTTTAGGGTTTTAGCCGACGAAATTAGGGTAATTCGTCGGCTAAGGTTAAATAAATAACTATAGCCGACGAATCATCCTAATTTCGTCGGCTAAAGTTAAATAAATAAATAAATAACTATAGCCGACGAAATTCATCGGCTAAAGTTAATTAAAAATTCAAATTTTTTGGCGGGGATTTTTAAAATTTTGAAATTTTTTCGACTAAAATTTTGAACTTTTGCCGACGAAATTTCGTCGGCAATAGTTTAAAATTTTCTATATCTTTCATTTTTCTCCTCCTCCTCCTCCTCCTCATCCTCTTCATCTTCGTTCCTCCTCCTCCTCCTCCTACTCCATCGACAACAACGTACTCCTTCTCCTCCTCCTTCCTCCTCTAAATCTTTCTCCTCCTCCTCTCCCTATCCCTCTCCTAACATTCTCCTCCTCCCCTAGCTTCTCTCTCCTCCTCCTAGCCTTGCTCCTATCCTCTTCTCTTCATCCTCTTGTCATTCTCCACCACCGGTGTAAAAACGAAAAAGAAGTAAAAAGTTTTAATCAAAAATACAAGAAATAAAAAAATATGAAAAAAAATAAAATAACTATAGCCGACGAATTTTATTTTTTATGTTATTATTTTTTTTTCTTTTTTAAACTTTAGCCGACGTATTGAAAAAGAAAAAAATTTAAAAAAAAAAACTTTAGCCGATGAATTTTAGGGTAATTCGTCGGCTATAGTTAAATAAATAAATAAAAATAAATAATAGCTATAGACTAAAGTCCAAAAATTTCGTCGGCTAATGTCCAAAAATTCGTCGGCTAAAGTTCAGAAATTAAGCGACGAAAAATTTCTTTGTCGGCTAAATAACTGACTTTAGCCGACGATGAACAGTAATTTCGTCGGCTAAAGTCTTGGCCGACGGCTTTTTCCTGACGACTTCTTAGCCGACGAAAAAATTTCGTCGGCTAAAGTGGTTGTTCTGGTAATGCAATGGAACAATTCGTGGTGAAGCAGATGGTATATATCTTTCCATGACCTCTTTTGATTTTGTGTTTGTCTTGCATTTTCGGAACAAGGTCATGGAAATCACTGGTTTTCTTTGTCAACAATTTCAAAAGAAATCGGTTGATATTGTTAGTGCCTTGAATCATATTTCAACAACGAAAAGAATCCTTTAAGAGTTAATGGACAATGGTTGGGAGAATTTACATGAAACTGTGGTATCATTTTGTGAAGCCCAAGGCATTAATTTGCCTGATATGAATGTGCCACATAAGAAGAATACAAGTCATCAACAAACAGATGTTATTGCAGTAGAGCACTATTATCATTTTAATATATATATATATATATATATATATAATGTTGTGATAGATAAACAGTTGACAGAGTTAGATGACAAATTTCCAGAGCGATCGAAAGAACTGTTTATTCTCAGTGCAGCCTTAGATCCTCATGATAGCTTCAAATCTTTTAAATAAGATGATATTTACAGACTTGCTGAAAAATACTATCTCAAAGATTTTTCTAGTTCTGAGTTGCATGCTTTAAAATTGTAATTGACATTCAACAATAAAATTATTCGTCAACGTCTTGAGATCCAGAATATTCTCAGTCTTTCTGATTTATGTGTGAAATTGGTTGAAACAAGATTGGCAGAAGACTATCACTTGTTTCATAGACTGTTTTGTTTGGTATTAACTTTTCTGGTGTCCATAACAACGACAGAACGAGCATTTTCAGCTTTACGAATTATTAAAAACAGACTTAAGAGAAAGATAAAAGAAGAGTTTCTTGATGATTGCATGATAGTACACATTAAAAGACAATTTTCTGATTGTATTGACAATGAGTCAATAATGATAAGTTTGCTACAAAGAATCGTAGAGTCCAGCTAAAGATTTGGTAGATCAACGTACTATTTTGTGTATTTAACATTATCAACTCTTTACATAAAAAAATATATAGTTTTCTAGATATTTTTTTTTAAAAATAGTTATCCAAAATTTTTATTACATGAAAGGTTAGCCCATGTAGTTTTGAAATCCTGGCTCCGTCCCTTCTCACATAGATGAGATGTAACCACCCATGTAAAATTTTGTAATGTTTACCTCTTGAGGATATGGCTCCCCATAAAGAAACATAAACGTAAATATGGTTGACTGCTTTGATTGGGACCTAAACATTGTCGGTTTAAAGTTAATTTCTACCATAGTCGTATTTCACTATAACAAATACATCCTATTTCACTAGATTTTTGAAAAAAATTTCTTCCTTATCGTTGGTTCACAAAGTTGTACACTTGCTTATAACTTATTAATCAGATTATACTCTTAAAAGTGTCACTCACACACATATATATATATATATATATATATATATATATATATATATATATTAGCTAGAGTTGACTGTTGACTCTGGTTTGAACTGTCCGGTTCGGTTTTTAAGGGACTGAAACCGAAAATCCGACCAAATAGATCTAGTTTGGTTTGATTTTTTTTCTTCCAATCTGGTTTTTTCTGGTTCGGTTTAAACGGTTTCAGTTTGGTTTTCGGTTTGTTTTTTTCCTATTTTCGGTCCCGGATGGCCACCCCTACTCTCGATCCCCAACCTCGCCACAGATGCAACAATCTCATCACCATAAGAGAAACAACTCGAAACCCCCTAAGACCCCTGCCTTGAAGCAATGGACATACCCACAATATTGTTTTATTGCAACATTTATACTACGATGATTGTGTCATCTATGTCACGCTCTAGTACTTCTGTTACTACCAAAAAAGGCACATAGGGGACAAATTTAGAGAAAAAAATGAATATGCCGCCCAAGGTATCACAAGTAAACACTGATTAAACAATGAAATAATTACTTAATGTGAAGTTCTGCGACACACATAGGGCAGAATTAGATACTTGAGTAACTACAAGATTCATTTCTTACATGATGGTTTTGTAATACAGCAGTACAAATTAAGTTTCTAGTTTCAACGATTTTGGCAAGGAAGATGTTGCGGATTTAAGAACCAAAGCCATGATCTAACATTAATGCATATCAACGTCGACGTCTTGTATACTTTAGGTATACGTCAAAGCCCTGATGAAAAACCAAAACCAGGACAAAGCCGGGGGGGTGAGTCACTCGTGGACTTTGATTCGTTGTTTAATTGCATTCAATTCATGTAAGATAAGTGTTCAACCTTTTTTTAGGGTTTGATTGATGGGTCATATCATATCATAATGAAATTGGTCATTAAACCCCAAACAATTATTAACAGTAAGATTATAAGATGCATTAACCTCCACTCAACTATAACTAATTATTAGTTAGTATATGGTTGTAAAGTCGTGCCCTATCGGTTTATTTCTCTAGATCTCTTTAATATTTTTGAATGGGACACAAGGGGGCAAAACAAGCCGGATGTGAGACAAAACAATTATATATATAATGCCACTCGATCTCTCTAACTCACTGGTAGAAATAAGTTCTGGAATGACATTTACAAGATGGTGTTTTTCTTAAAATGTTGTAAAAAGTGTCTTTCAATGGCGCTTTTCTGAAAAACGTCATAAAATATAGCTATAAAAGAAAAATAAAGGTACAAAAATATTTTAATGATGTTTTCTAAATATTTTATATTTACATGACATTTGAGAAACGCAGTTAAGTTTATGACGCTCAAAAAATGACACTGACCTTATAAGTCGATCTATTTCATTTTTGAGAAATTATTCTCTGTGACCGGAACACCAGCTGACAAGCTAATTTAGTGTTCCTATCAACTAAAAACCCGACACGTGTTCGGCTTGGAAAATGATGGCACCATGAGAAAAGTTTGACGGCTCCGTCTTTTGCCGTTTAGAAGCTCTATCGTCGACTATTGTCGATCAAAGATAAAAACCTAACACCCACGTCTCTTCAACTGAATAGTCTCGCCATTATACCTAATATCTTTGAATGAAAACCCTTAAACGGGAGAAGAGACCAAGAAGTGCTGAGAGGAGATAGGTCTTTAACAGATCTAATCTCCGATGGCAATCACAAGCAAGTTAATCTATCTCCCTATCATCAATCAAAAATTATTGAAACGTGACAGGAGGTGTGTACTAATGTTGTTTTTGATTCTTTTTGGCAATTGATTTATATAGAGATTTAGAGGAAATTTATGTATACATACACACATATTTTTTTTCGATTACTACACATATGCTATCTATGTTAGTATTGAATCTGTTTGATATATATGTTAGTATTTAGGGAAACGCTGATTTAATTGAAATCCTTACTGTTTTTGAATGAATGTTAAAATTGGTAATATGTAAAGTTGAGATTCCAAAACGAATTAGGATTCTGTTCTCATTATGGTTTGGAACAAGTTGTATATATAACAGTATGCGTTGGGAATGACTGTGTCAAGGCTACTGGAGTGACTTTAGGTTAGGAATTACAGTATGGGTTAGTATTGTTTTACTTGTTATGGATTGTATTTTTTTTAACTTAGATGATTTAAGGTTTACAGAAAAGTGGCAACATAAAGATCTGTTGTTTTCTATAACAATGAGAGAGTTGTTGTTGATAACAAGTTCTAAAACCTATTAGTTGCATGAAACAGTGGTTGGAGTGTCTTTTTGGAGGTTTGTTTTCAGTTCAAGTGTAATGTCCACCAAAATACGGAATTTTTAGGGTAACTATCTGTTTGTGGTACCTGCATTTACCGATATAACAACAATTTTGTTGTCATTTTGGTAAATATAGTTATTATTTAGGTAATATTTGTTCTATTAGAGGTAATTACTCAACTTAAAACAATTTACAAGTTTATATACAATTTGTTGTCATTTTTGTAACTTGGTACAATTATATGTAAATGTATAAAATAAATGTAGTAATTTTATTGTGAATGTTGTAAATTTTGTTGTGAATATTGTAAAATTTACTCATTTAACTACTTATTTTTGTTCAATTAATGGTAAATGGATGTATGATATACATTATAGTACCATAGACAACCCCCAAAATACATTGTATGATTATATATAAATATATATATATATATATATACATGTACTGTGCTGCCATATTTGATTACATACTTTGTCTACTTTACATTATTCTGGTGCTATACTTTTCTTATTTTACATATAATCATAGTCATTGATGTTGATAGTGAGGATGAGATAAATAATTCTAATAACCAGGAAGAACCAACTATTGTGGATCTTCAAGAAAGATCCGATGAAGATAATTTGTTAAGAAATATGGTGCATAGTGTAAGTGAAGCTTTTGAGCTGTACAACAGTTATACTATAAGACTTGGATTTAGTGTTCGAAGGGAAAAAAAGAGAAGAGATGCCAAAAATGTTGTTCGAAAACTTAACTTCTTGTGTTCAAACCAAGGTTTTAGGGAAGATGATGATCCTTTAGAACCCAAAAAAGCTGATAAGCTATCTACAAGAACAGGATGCAAAGCTATGATCCGGTTTACAAAATCAGATGACATGTGGACAGTTTCTGACTTTCATCCCGAGCACAATCACAAGTTTGCCAAGCCAGAAGATAGACAATTTTTAAGATCAGATAAAAGCTTGGCTAAAGCTCATAAAGGTGTGATAAAGACTATTAAAGATGCCCGTATAAGGATTATCAAGGCATACTCATATCTAGCAGAAGAAGTTGGTGGATCTCAGAATGTTGGGTTTACGAAAAGAGATTGCTATAATTATGTGAATAATGAGAAAATGGCTATATTTGAGGCCGGAGATGCTCAAAGCTTGTTCATCCTTTTCAAGAGTAAGCAAACTGAAGATCCTATGTTCTTTTAATCGATGCAAGTGGATCAAGAGAATAGAATGACAAACTTCTTTTGGAAAGATGGTTGATCATACATCTGAAAGCACATCTGCTCCAACACACCAATTTGGATCATATCCTCAACAAAGCAAGGTGTGCATAATTTCACTAACCTTTTTCTATTACATTCCATTTTTAAGTTAACTTATCTCTGACTAACGTCCAATGTAAGATTATCATTCAATAATTGAGCAGCAGCAGGGTTCAAGAGATATATCATATTATTTACCATAAGGCTCAATATACATTGTGTCCAGATAGAAATGTAATGATCAGAAGCTACTTGAAGCCTATTTCACGGCAATTTGTACCTTTTCTTATTGTTTACCTATGAAGAATGTAAACTCAGCAAACAAATTTTAGAAAAAAAATGACCTGTAAACTGATCGTGGTTTGTTTGTTCATTAAGCTAGCCTACTTCTACATCAGCTAATTTTTATTTTAGTTTTTGCTAAAATTCAATTTTTAATGCATGGTTTGCATCACGGTCTTAACTTTACAATATGACCGCTACTAATTAGACGTAAAGATTTGGGCTATAATTTATATTTAATGAACTGAGCATTTTTTAGAATATAGATATAGAATCAGGAACATCCAAGAGAAGGCACACATTTTCTGTGCTTTCAGAAAAACAAAAATGAAAGGTGAAACTAGTAAATATGAAAGATGTATATTCAAATCTCTTCATGATTCTGTGTTACACATTAAACACTACAAGTATTGAAACATCCCGAGTGAAAAGGAAAAAAAATGCACACTATAGTTTCCTCGAATTTACATTCAACCTAACTTTACATTATGCTAAAAGTCTCATCAAACTTCCGTTCGTCCTAGCTGAACCTTTGACATGGATGCTTCTAGCCCATTTGATTTTCCGAATATCCATTAGTGCTAAATATCTCATTCACATGCTTATTCCATGCAATATTACAAACCTGAAAGTCAAGGTAGCAACAAATTCATGAATATCAGTCTTGTAAGATCAAGCATTACATTTCCCATTTTAAGAAAATAAAAGGTGCCTCTCGTTTCACTAGAAAAGAATAATTTGATTTGTGTTTCAATATGTTATCTTTCATTCATCCCTCAAGGGGTATTTATAGTGATACAAGAGTTAGAGAGCTATTCTAAACATACAAGAAAAAAGGATACCCATAATTACAAGGTTTCCTACTAATATTAGTAATCCTAATTTGACAGCTATTCTACACTCCCCTCAAGTTGGGCGCGTGGATGTCAATCATGCCCAACTTGTCAATTGAGCTGTCAAACAATTTTTTGATACTCTTTTAGTAAGAACATCTGGGGAGGTATGCTCTGTCCAAAGACATTTTGAAGGAGTTATACTCTGGTTTGATACAGGTATAGCAGGAGCAACAGATGTGGCTGAAGGCACATCTGCAGCAGGTATTGTGGCAGGAGTATTGGCAACTGTCTGTGGTGCTATTCCATTCCATTGGGACTGCTGCTGTTTAGTGGACTAGGAAGGCTGATGCATTGCCAGACCCTGATTTGATGGCTGCATTTGCTGCAACTGTTGTTGCAGCTGGGAGAATGCCTGCTGAGACGATTGAAAGCTTGCCTGTAAAGTTTGTGTCTGTTGCGATAACATCTGAGCTAACTGAGAAGGAGCATGCTGAAGAGGTTGAAGTTGTTGCTGAGTAGGATCGGAGCAGAAGGGCCTTGCTGTTGATTTGTTGCGGACATCGAATGAGATTTCAAGTTGATATTCAAAAAGGAAAAGAGTTGATGCACACATTCAGGTGTTTTGGAGTTCACAGCTGATGAAGGTTTTGTGGGGCTTCCAACCTGCCGTGCTGTTTGTGTGTGCGCATAGGGTGCTGGTGTTTGAGGGTGCTGATGGAGGGAAGGTGGCAAATGCTGAGGTGACTGATTATGCTTCTGTAATGGGGATACTTGGTGACCCATATGTGGCATTGACTGGTTAAGATTCTGCTGCATTGTTTGAGATGAAACTGCTATTGCAGTATGTGGACCCTCGACAGAACTGACATGCCCACCCGAATTAAGGGGTCCCATATCTCCAGACCTAGGAAGCAAACGACCTCCATGATAAGTGCGTTTTACGCTATGTTTTTAATATGTTTTTACCCTCATTTGTACCTTGTTTATTCCTTAGTAAGGTCGTTTTTACTTATTTTGAGTCAAAAAGGGTTTTTCTGTAGAGCAATGGCTAAAACATGCATTTATACAGAAAATTGTGCTTAAGTGTTGAAAATTCGATTTGAAACAAAGACTTAGTTATTTCTATTCATGAATTTTTACACTTTGCATTGTCACGTTTGATGAATTTTGTTTATTGTGTAGGTGACATGTAAATGAGTATATTTGATCAAGAATCATGAAGATTGGACTCATAGAGGACAACAAAAGAAGCCACGGAAAAGAAGAAACTCTGAAACATTGCATTTTGATCCGAGCAGAAATTTCCAGAAACCCTACATGAACTTCGGAAAATCATATCTAAAGATCCAGGAGGAATCTGAGGAAGAGCCATATATCATTGGAAAGCTACAGAAGTCTAGTTTTCAGATCTTCTTAAATCGCAGAATTTGGAGTTCAGATGAAGGAGTTATGATCAAAACAATGGACGGAGGTCAAGCTGCAAAACTGGGCAGTTTCTGCCTATGTTGTCACACGAGTTTGGGAGGATGTTTCTTCACCAAAATTCTTCCCAAGCATGTCAAAGGACTTAAGAAGAGCTTAATGAAGTCATGGGAAGCTGCATTGAAGAAGTAAATTCGAAGAAGTCATCATGGCAGCTGAAACAACTAAGTATGGAGCTTTCCCGGTCAAACCGGGAAAGTCTGTCCTTACCGAGTTCTTGCAATGGATTCGGCTGCCTAGAAGCCCAAAACTTGTGCAATGAGGCCTACATTGATCCATTAACATTTAGGAGAGTCCAAGAAGTCAGAAATCCAAGTCCAAAGTCGAAATCCTTGTCAAAGAAGAAAGAAGAAACCAAGTCCAAAAAGGATTACAAGTTCAACAAAGAATAGGATTCCTTGAAGTGGCCGAATTCCCTAGGGTTTCTCTTCGAAATTTTCTGTATAAATAGACATGTATAGCTCTTAGTTTAGTGTCTTCAACCTTTGTAATTAGAGAGCCAAGCTCTACCCAAAAACCCTAAACACTTAGAGATACGAAAAGCTGCCGCATCCATTGTTCACCGGAGAGTTCAACCATTCTTTCGCCAATTTCACCCTACCTTTGCCGATTTTCTCTAGGAGGTTTAGGTATGGATCTATGTAAGCTTTTGAGTACCCTATACGTTTGTCGAAATTCATTGATAATATATGTATTGTTTTTGCGGTTTTATGTTTCAAGCATGATCATGTGATTCTTCTTTGTGATTTCTTATATGTGATTGTTTGAACATAACGATTAGAATGCATGTTTAGATTGTGAATAAAAGACTTAACGTGCTGTGTTTATATGATTAGAGAACTTTAATTGATTAATCATCACCTGAGCACGTAATCGAACTCTAGGTTAGCTTGAATCTAGACAAGTTAGCTATTAGGGGGGAGTTTAATCTGCCGTGGTAATCTAGGATCAAGTTAGGCATATTTGATGGCTTGGTTTTAGTTGCTGCATAGGGTGGTAGGGTGAGAGATTTGCATGCTATTAGGATGAGTGACGCCATACCTATGACCATGTCTTCAACCGACTCGTGAACGGTAAGTGTATCTTGTTTAGATTAGGCATATTTGATGGTTTAAACAAGGTGACACATATATGTTTTAGGTTCAGGCATATTTGAAGTTCCTAAAAACACATGAGAAGTCATTAAAGGTTGAAATTAATTGAAGTGTTCGAAATTATAAATGTTGCTTGTTAATCCGATTCATAACCTTGCATGTTAACTAATCGGTGTTTTGTGCTGTTCTAAATGTTGAAAGGATTGACTGATCACTTGTATATATATGTTTGTTTACTTTTGTTTATTTCTTTATATGTTTCGATCCATGTTTAAATCCCCCATAATATTTTGTGTATATGTTTATACTTGTATAGTTGTGACAGAATTGTACTTGTATGTTTATATTATATTCTTTTGAAAGTACTAACGATTTGTTTTGCAGAATATAAGTCCTTCCCTAGTGTCCCCGGCTAGAACGATACCCTACTTACTAATGCTACAATGATAGGGTTTTAAATTGCAGGTCAACTTTTGGCCTCATCAGTTTTTGGCGCCGTTGCCGGGGATGCTAAAAAGGATTTTTGTGTTGTATATGTTTGTGAATTAACCTTGTTTTCTTTTGTAGGTGCCGAATTATGTGTGTGCCAAAACACATATGTTTCGAATGTATTTGTGTGTATTGTCGATTTGTACATTATATTTTTTTTTGTGTATGTGCCGAATTCTTTTGTGTGAAAGTTGTATATTTTGTGCCATAATTTTTGACTAACAATTTCTTTCTTATATTTTTGTGTAGGTGCCGAATTTATATGTGTATATTTTTGTGTCATATGTGTTGTAACTCAGTAAATATTTAGGAGGTTTATTGTTTCATATGTGATTGAAGTTTATTGTGGTTTTTAAAGTGTAACATGTAGGGAGAAGCCGCATTTGTTAATCTTAGCCTAAACCCTTCATGTTATTTGCGGATTTCATGAGGTTGAGGGCGGCTTTGATTAACACTTGTCGAGTGGTCTAGTGACCCGAGTTTGTTCCTAGCTGAGTAAGGGGCCGTTCTGTCATAGATATGGAATTCAGGTTTGTTCAATTGAATCTCAAGATCATGACTGACCACTCTTCTCGGTGAAGGGGTCGATAGGGGTCCGCCTCCTTGATCACAAACGAGTCCTGCCTGGTTCTTGTAGGGGGTTCGCCCCCCGTGACATTGACACTTGCCTTCTGAAACCACGGAATCCGCTCGAACTAGCCAAATGCTTGGGCCGAAGCATCACCACACTTTAAACGCTAGAATTTACTCAGACATGTATGACGCCATGAACTTCAAATTAATTTGACTTTAATTTTTGAGGTATATCGGACGAAGCATAACACTACCTTGGGCTGTATCAGTCCATTGCACAGTGGTCTTCCCTGCTCCACGTACCTTGAAAATTAGAGAGTTAATAAAATCAGCTAGCAACTTTACTAGGTTGCCGACACTTTTGTGCTTACATGTCATTGAATTCGAAATTTATGCCATGACATGATGTTGCCGAAATTTTTATGCTAAGTTTCGAATTCTATCTAAGTTTTTGACAATGCTCACTTGATCTTTGTTCAATTGTGCCAGATTGGTTTTGCAGGTTCTCATAAATGACCAGTTCTGACGAGAAATTGTTTGGTGACGTTGGACGCAAGGAAGCCAAACCTGGTCATGATATCGTGCACAATGCTAAACAAAGTGAAGTAGAGCACGTTTTAAGAAGAAAAATTTTTTGAGCTCAGCCAAGCAAGGAAGACTTGGAAGCACTAAGAAAGATTGAGCAAGGGCCGGTTTTGACAAGTTTGGAGAATGGAATGAGGAGGCTTTGAATGATTTGAAGCCGTCCATACTTGAAGTTGTGAAGGAGCTTGAGTCACAACCAATCTATGAAAGGTATTCTCTTTTGTCAATTCCAATTTCTACTAATAAGTTGTTACCATATGTGAAACAGGCCCCTAAGTTAGAGCTAAAAGCTTTTCCCCCACATTTGAAGTACGTTTTTCTTGGAGAAGATGACACTCTACCAGTTATTGTGTCATCAACGTTGAATGAGCAACAAGAGCACAAATGTTGAAAAGCACAATGTGGGAGAGCCATGGCAACAAAGGATGGCGCCATTGAAGCAAGAAGAGAAGAGTCTAGGCTGATAGACTATAAATATTAAGCGCTGCATGAGAGGCAACTCATTTCAACCGTAGCAGTGGAGGAGCCATCAACGAGAGTTTGCATTTTTCTAATCCCTTCACTTTTATGGTTGATATTTTGATTTATTTATGTGTTTATTATGTGACTTAGACACATGCTTAGGAAGTTATGACATGATTTTGGGTTTACATTGAGGACAATGTAATTTTCTAAGTGTGGGGTAGAGGTTACATAGTAACATATTTTTATTTGTGTGTTTTTCAACTTTCTCGAAATTTTTTTCAATTTATGTCAAAATTTTCTTCCAATTTTTAAAATTTTCCGTAATTTTTAGCTTTTAATTATTTTTTGAGTCTTAGGATATACCCTTAAAAGTCTATGATGAACTATATCTTTGAATGCATGATTGACGGTTTAACATTTATCTTAAGAAATTGCAAGTTTCATGGATATTGTGAATTAGTATGAATATTTGAGACTTGATTGATAATGAAGTATGCATGTTTGATTAATTTGTTTCTAACATAACCTATGTGAGCTTTTGAGCCTAAAAACTTTCTTTCTTGAGTGAATTTTGTGCCGATTTTGTCTAAATTTTTTTTGAAATTTTCACTACTTTTTCACTATCTTTTGAAACCTCATCATTCTTTGCATATTCAATAACTATGTGCTATAACTTTTTAATGGACTCTAGAATTTACTAGAATTTGCTTATGTGATTTTCGAAGCTTTATAATCATAACATGTCTTGATTTTGAATATGATTGAATTAAATCTCATTAGGATCACCACCAAAGCCAAATAAAGCCTTTGCCTATTTTGTGCCCGTCGTGGGACTCCTTAGTTAACCCCTTTGAGCCTACATTGAGCCTTTTATTTCATCACCTTTAAACAGAATTCCTTTGCTTAGAATAGCTAAACCTTTACCTTGTTATCAAGACTTGGCAAAGTACTTCTAATGGAGCTGTAATGCGTGATGCTGTGAAACAAGTGTGGGGTGGACAAGGTAATAAAGAGCAAGTGTGGGGTAAAACACCATATGATTATAAATGTATGTGCCATGTATGAACAAAAAGAAAGAAATATGTCCGAAAAAAAATCGGATAGAATTAAAGTTCAAGGCACAAATTCTTTCATGGTGTGTTGTAATGTTTTGTGAATTTGGAGTTAGTGATTATTTGAAGGTCTAAAAGTGTTTATATGACCTTTGTCCTGTTCACAATATGGGGAGAAGTCAAGAATGACGTATGGGTCCAACATAAAGAAATTCGACCCTTGAAATGAAGACATGAGGAGGAGCGAAATTTGCTAAAGTCTTGGTGATTTCTTAAAGCACCACTTACCCTAAATATTCCTACCTTATGAAACCAAGCCCCATTACAACCATATTATTGAGATTAATTCATGATTCTTAAGATAGCTAAATTTGATTTATGGAGATTTTCTCATGAGTCAAGCATATGGTTTTGGTCCATTATTGCACATAGTTGTTATATGAGGTTTTTCATGAATTTCTATTTACAAAGTGCTTTTATTTGATGAAATATGCAAGTTATTTGTTATCTGATCATCTTTTCCCTTGCATATACGATTGAGTGAATACCATGGATGAGTGATTAAAAGAGAGTATGCCATTGTAAGGAGGAACGGTTATCATACATGTTTGTGCTATATGATCTCATATCTTACTTGTTCATGCTATGATACATGCTTATGAAGCTTTGCAATTATGTTTTTCATTCGAATGTTCTAACTTGAAGGTTATGCATGATAAAGATCCTGAGACAATCTTTCTAAGGGTATTAGAAGTTTTTAAGTCATTTGGTTTTGTTTTAGAGTCAGTTTGCTAAGGGACTAGCAAAGGGTAAGTGTGGGGTAGTTTGATAAGTGCGTTTTACGCTATGTTTTTAATATGTTTTTACCCTCATTTGTACCTTGTTTATTCCTTAGTAAGGTCGTTTTTACTTATTTTGAGTCAAAAAGGGTTTTTCTGTAGAGCAATGGCTAAAACATGCATTTATACAGAAAATTGTGCTTAAGTGTTGAAAATTCGATTTGAAACAAAGACTTGGTTATTTCTATTCATGAATTTTTACACTTTGCATTGTCACGTTTGATGAATTTTGTTTATTGTGTAGGTGACATGTAAATGAGTATATTTGATCAAGAATCATGAAGATTGGACTCATAGAGGACAACAAAAGAAGCCACGGAAAAGAAGAAACTCCGAAACATTGCATTTTGATCCGAGCAGAAATTTCCAGAAACCCTATATGAACTTCGGAAAATCATATCTAAAGATCCAGGAGGAATCTGAGGACGAGCCATATATCATTGGAAAGCTACAGAAGTCTAGTTTTCATATCTTTTTAAATCGCAGCATTTGGAGTTCAGATGAAGGAGTTATGATCAAAACAATGGACGGAGGTCAAGCCGCAAAACTGGGCAGTTTCTGCCTATGTTGTCACACGAGTTTGGGAAGATGTTTCTTCACCAAAATTCTTCCCAAGCATGTCAAAGGACTTAAGAAGAGCTTAATGAAGTCATGGAAAGCTGCATTGAAGAAGTAAATTCGAAGAAGTCATCATGGCAGCCGAAACAACTAAGTATGGAGCTTTCCCGGTCAAACCGGGAAAGTCTGTCCCTACCGAGTTCTTGCAATGGATTCGGCTGCCTAGAAGCCCAAAACTTGTGCAATGAGGCCTACATTGATCCATTAACATTTAGGAGAGTCCAAGAAGTCAGAAATCCAAGTCCAAAGTCGAAATCCTTGTCAAAGAAGAAAGAAGAAACCAAGTCCAAAAAGGATTACAAGTTCAACAAAGAATAGGATTCCTTGAAGTGGCCGAATTCCCTAGGGTTTCTCTTCAAAATTTTCTGTATAAATAGACATGTATAGCTCTTAGTTTAGTGTCTTCAACCTTTGTAATATTTAGAGAGCCAAGCTCTACCCAAAAACCCTAAACACTTAGAGATACGAAAAGCTGCCGCATCCATTGTTCACCGGAGAGTTCAACCATTCTTTAGCCAATTTCACCCTACTTTTGCCGATTTTCTCTAGGAGGTTTAGGTATGGATCTATGTAAGCTTTTGAGTACTCTATATGTTTGTCGAAATTCATTGATAATATATGTATTGTTTTTGCGGTTTTATGTTTCAAGCATGATCATGTGATTCTTCTTTGTGATTTCTTATATGTGATTGTTTGAACATAACGATTAGAATGCATGTTTAGATTGTGAATAAAAGACTTAACTTGCTGTGTTTATATGATTAGAGAACTTTAATTGATTAATCATCACCTGAGCACGTAATCGAACTCTAGGTTAGCTTGAATCTAGACAAGTTAGCTATTAGGGGGGAGTTTAATCTGCCGTGGTAATCTAGGATCAAGTTAGGCATATTTGATGGCTTGGTTTTAGTTGCTGCATAGGGTGGTAGGGTGAGAGATTTACATGCTATTAGGATGAGTGACGCCATACCTATGACCATGTCTTCAACCGACTCGTGAACGGTAAGTGTATCTTGTTTAGATTAGGCATATTTGATGGTTTAAACAAGGTGACACATATATGTTTTAGGTTCAGGCATATTTGAAGTTCCTAAAAACACATGAGAAGTCATTAAAGGTTGAAATTAATTGAAGTGTTCGAAATTATAAATGTTGCTTGTTAATTCGATTCATAACCTTGCATGTTAACTAATCGGTGCTTTGTGCTGTTCTAAATGTTGAAAGGATTGACTGATCACTTGTATATATATATGTTTGTTTACTTTTGTTTATTTCTTTATATGTTTCGATCCATCTTTAAATCCCCCATAATATTTTGTGTATATGTTTATACTTGTATAGTTGTGACAGAATTGTACTTGTATGTTTATATTATATTCTTTTGAAAGTACTAACGATTTGTTTTGCAGAATATAAGTCCTTCCCTAGTGTCCCCGGCTAGAACGATACCCTACTTACTAATGCTACAATGATAGGGTTTTAAATTGCAGGTCAACTTTTGGCCTCGTCACCCCAAAGCCACGATTACTAGGATTCGGGGATGGCACCAAGTTTGGTGGATTAATTGGATGCCAAGCATTAGTTGGAAGCTGATCACTCATAGGATCACCAAAGTTGTGAACCATTTGGCATATTGAAGCTCAAAGACCTTGCTGCCTCGCTAACAAGTAGCAAGATTGTTGACAACAACCTCTCCTTCAACCTCTCTCCAAGCATCAATTCGTATGTGCACCTGTTGGTGTGTTCTTCCACATCCATTCCTGAGCAGCCTGAAGCCCCTGTTGGAAGCGAGGATCACTAACTGAACTAGTTGTTGGGTGTAACTTTGAATATCCAAAGTCCTGAGCATTTTGTTGGCCAACAATTCCAGAACCCTGGTACGTTGAAGACAAAGGTGGCTGTTGTGACTGAAGATTGGGCCGAGGCTGTGCTTGAAGATGAGTTTGAAGATGCATCTGTTGTGTTTGAGAAACTTGTGGCTGTGCAGATACATTTTGAGGGAGTGAAAGGGTATGAGGCTGCTGAACTGATGCCTTCAGGTGGTGCTGCTGTTGCTCAAACAATGCAAGTTTGGCAGGTTTTTCCCACTTGCTTTCACCAGTTGCACTATTATAATAGTACTTGTATCCATCTGGGATCCACCAATGCATCCTGATTAGGAACATTTTGTGTGAATTCTTCTGCGGACGAGGACCGAGTGTCGGTGCGGCTTGACTCACCAGATCGGCTCAATGGGTCGTCAAGCTGGCTCGGTACATCTTTATGTCTAGTGCTGATGTCAGCGTGCCTAGTATAGGAACTGTGTGGGCCATAATCATTGGCTGGTCTTGTATCAGAAATAGTGCTTTGTGTTCTTTCTGTGTCTTGTGCTCCTAATCTCAATTCTAATGCTTCCAACTTTGCAAATTCTTCCAATTCAAATAAATATGGAGCTTTCCTTCACAACCTGTCTCCCCCTGAAGGGAAGACGCCCAACTCTTTACCTTTTATGATGTGGGATCTTTCCTCTCCAACACTCCCCCTCACGTGCAACCTAACTTTTTTAGGTTGACACGTGAAATTCATTCAGTCCAATTCCCACATCGGAAATCGGTACATTCATGCGGTCCAATTTCCATTTTGGAAATTGGGGTATGCGATCCAAGACCCACTGTAGGCACTTGGTATGGTATGGGCCAATCAGAATTTTTTCGACGGCAATTTGATTCGATGAACCCAAATTTGAGCTCATTATGATGGGAGACTTCCCCCGTTACGTTGGGAGAAGTAATTGAAGAGAAACCTGGTATGTCTTCCCACTAACTGTGGTGTGATGTGTTTGCCTTTTGTGGTGTTTTGCGTTTGGGTTTTGGGATTCGGTATTTGGGAAATATGATGATTTGGGGTTTTGGTGGTGATGTGGGATTTTTTTGGATTTTGGGATTTAGGTTTTTGGTGGTGATTTGGGATTTTGGTATGGTAAACAGCGGAATACGAATACGAAATTTGAGTTTTGACTTTTGGTGAGGGTTCATGATTTGTTTGTGAATTTGGGTGGATTCATGATTTGTTTGTGGATTTGGGTGGATATGAGGGATTAGATGAATACGAAAGGTACGGAGATGGAGCGGGGTAGCCTGCTGGTGGAGGCGGTGCATACCATAAGGACCTTGAGGTGGAGGGTAAAAGGATGAGGCTTGTGGAGGTGGTGGATATACTGAAGATGGAGGGTATGGTGCAGGAGGGTATGAAGCTGCCGGAGGGACACCGTACGGGGATGGTGGATATCCCCCTGGTGCTGGATTTGGTATGGTATTTGATTCAGTAACAATGCATCGGATTTGTGGTTTTCAGATGCAGGATTGAACCTGCTCTGATACCAACTAGAAAAGAATAATTTGATTTGTGTTTCAATATGTTATCTTTCATTCATCCCTCAAGGGGTATTTATAGTGATACAAGAGTTAGAGAGCTATTCTAAACATACAAGGAAAAATGATACCCATAATTACAAGGTTTCCTACTAATATTAGTAATCCTAATTTGACAGCTATTCTACAGTTTCATTAAGAGTCTCATCTCCTATGATTTTCATTGGGAAACTTACACATAGGATGACAAATTCATATTTATGATTCTCTTAACTTATTGGCAAAAGTCTTTTTTCTGGTGGTGTGATAAGCTCTAACAGATCAACGGATATGAAATAAACTTCCTCAAGTTCTCAACTTTAACACGACTAAAGTACTCTTTTTCTCTTTTCTTATGCCAGAACACTTATTCTCATTTTGAACTATAAATCGAAACACCAAACAACAAGCAGTGTCCTACAACAAACAGTGTCCTGAAAACATTATCCACTTTATTGCATAATCCTCAAAAGTTGCATCGTGAATTTATTCAGCTCATGTATACTTATCAAAACTTCTTATAGGACAATTAATAGTCAAAGTACCCACAAGAAACTTCTTATAGGACAATTAATAGTCAAAGTACCCACAAGAATGCCAGAACAACTAGCTTAAGAGGGATGATGGGTTATTGAATTGAGATTTTATATTGAAATGTAGTTTGGGTAGTATGAACTGACTTTTGTTTTTTTATTTCTTTAGCTGGAAGTGTTTACAGTTTTGATTATTTTGAACTGATTGTAGTTTGCAGATCCGTCGGTAGAGGAGATGCTGAGTTGCCTATCGAAATTTAGCAAGTATGAAATTTCTCCTTGGTTATACTCAAATCGAGTATTTTTTGTGTTGGTTTAGTTTGACTGAAGGTTCATATATTCTACTTTACCTTTGGGTTGCTGCTTTTTGGTTGGTCATGAAACTGGGAAGTATTGGGGCTTTTTACTTAATTTCCTAATCTGAGAAATACCTAAATAAGTATGGAACTTACTTGCCAATGTAACAGTGAAATGTAGTTTTGGAAAGGCCTGTTTCATTTTTTTGACCCCTCCACACAAGTCCTGCATATTGGTTTTGTAGTTTAATTTGGGGAAGTTTATACTTTAGAACAGATCAACACAGTTGTGATACGTCACCAGCTACAGGCTTATAATTTGTAAAATCCAACTTGCTAATGACATAAAATCCAATCCGCAGCACAAGCTAAAGTAATCAATTGACTATATTTTCATGGCATGCAATTCTATTATTTCAGTCTCACTCAATTCTCTTCTTTCATACGATCACTATCAAGACAACTATTTTAGCCGACGAAATTTTTTCGTCCGCCTGTTAAAAAATTTTGTCTGCTAAGAAGTCG
>OX637576.1:12155419-12263010 GCA_951800085.1 Comarum palustre | reverse complement strand
ATTAGGGACTGGCGAGAGAACAAAATACCCATGAAAAATTGCTAATCGGCAACTGCCATAACGGAGCTATCAGTGAAAAGTACCAATCTTTAGTCGCGGAGAAAAGATGGTATACCATTTTTATGTTTTCGAAAGTTGACATACCAAAGTTTATAAGGGTTGAAAGTTGACATACCATTGAGATGATTTTCTCCATGAAAAATTATTAACTGGCAACTGCTGTAACAGAGCTAACGGTGAAAAGTACCAATCTTCGGTCAGGGGGAAAAGATGGCATACCAAAGTTTATAAGGGTTGAAAGTTGACATACCATTGAGACGATTTTCTCCGTCGTTAAATGTATTTCTATGACGTTTTTTTAAACTTTATAAAATGTAATTCTATGTCGTTTTTCAAATGTCGTAAAACTCTGGAAAAAAAAAGAACAGCGTCGGTTTCTACAGCGTATCACGACGGTGTTTAAAAACGACTTTAAAAAATTCAACCGCGCTGATGTGTATGTATGTAGTAGTGACTAAACCCACCAACTAATTAATCCATGCATGTCTTTCTTTAATTGGTGTTTAGTTAATTATATATAGAGATCTTACTCTAATATTTGTCTGTCTTTAGAGCGGCTATGAACGATTTTATTTTTGAAGATCCAAACATTTTACGTTCAAATTAAGACAGTGAAATAATACTCATTTCGGACAAATTCTCTTGTGGATCCCCTTGAAGAAGTATGTATGCACAAACTCGATCTTTCAGTAAAACCTCACTTGAAGAAGTAAAGTTAGAGACAATCGATATCAACGGTCTTATATATTAGCCCTGCTAGTATGTGTCACACTGCTGGTTGTTTAGCAAATACAATTCAACAAACATAATACATAGAAATTATCTCTACTCTTCATTTACAATAATCATGTTTAACATTCCTCCAGAAAATAAAAGACAAGAGGAACAATTTCTAAGTTCTAATTAACAGCTGCTCTGCAGTAACTGAGCTCGGTCAATCAAACTTCTCCGTCTTTCTCCTTCGTAAATCGTCACCTAATTAATGAAGGAAATAGTTGGATCCAACAGGTATTTGGTGATCTAAAAAACATTGGTATATATGCATGGTATGTCCTTTTTCAAGTTCTTGATTAATTATGCTCTGCCTAATATATATACTAGTCTCCAGTTACTTGTTGATTACGTGCCCAATCGTTGGAGCAACGCCGTTGTAATCTACCTTGGTACATACTATGTAGTACATAGTTAAGCTTAAATTTCCTCACCACAGTGAGAGAGAGAGAGAGAGAGAGAGAGAGAGTGAGAGAGTCAGACAAAATTCGATTAAATTCTACTTACTTTCTAAGTTCCCGTAATCGCTTTCTGGGCAAGTCAATCTCAACTTTACTGATAATATATTAAGGTGATGATATGACTTATTAGTTAGCTACCTAGCTGTTTCCAAATTCCTGATTAAGTGTCCTCTGTTACACTTCAACTAACTACTAATTAACTACTCATTAACTAGTTGTTCTATTAGGCTTATATATATATATATATATAGCTGTTTCCAAATTCCTGATTAAGTGTCCTCTGTTACACTTCAACTAACTACTAATTAACTAGTTGTTCTATTAGGCTTATATATATATATATATATATATATATATATTGTTCTATTAGGCTTATATATAATTATATATAATAGAACAATATATAATTATATATATAATTTGTTGGCTTATATTATATATAATTATATATAAGCCTAATAGAACAATAAATATATATATATATACCTTCTTGGTTAAGAACGTCTTTACCAAGAGTTTGGTGCAGATTTCCTTAATTTGACACACTTTTCGATCAAATTTTCTTATCTTAACCATTCATAATCTAGCTATACATGTATAAATTATCTCTATAAAATTTCAGCTGATTTGGTAACCGTTAAGATCTCGAAAACGTATAAATACAATGAACAAAATAAATTTGTTCGACCAAAACCGTTCATATTCTTCTCTGTAAATCACAGTTTTGAATGCCTTAACGATAACCAAATTAGTTGAAATTTTACATAAGTGATCTACTCATATATATCCAGAAACTGAACGGCTAAGATGAGAAAATATTATCTAAAGGTTGACCAATTCAAGAAATCTTTACCAAAGCTTAGGTAAGGTCCTTCATATAAGTCACAATGAGGGATCCCTTAATGGAAGAGCCATATATATATATATGGCTCTTCCATTAAGGGATCCCTTATTGTGACTTATATGAAGGATTGAGCATTAGACAAACTTTTCAATGATATTTTTCAATCTCCACCATTCAACCTCTAGGTATATATGAGTGGATTATTCTGGAAATTTTTAGCAGATTTGGTGGTCGTTAAGACTTCAAACTAGCTTAAATCAATGGACGGTTCAAATCTGTCAAATCTGAACCGTTCATGAAAATCGCAGTTTTGAGCACATTAACTATCACTAATTTGGATGAAATTTTGCAGAAATGATCTACACATTAGAACCTAAAAACTGAATGGTGGAGATTGAAAAATTTGATCAAAAAGTTGGTCAAAAACCCAGTCCCTCATATAAGTCATAATAAGAGATCCCTCATTAGAATGACTATATATATATATATATAATTTCATAACGGAACTCTCTTATAGATAAGGACTGTATATATATATTAGAACCTAAAAACTGAATGGTGGAGATTGAAAAATTTGATCAAAAAGTTGGTCAAAAACCCAGTCCCTCATATAAGTCATAATAAGAGATCCCTCATTAGAATGACTATATATATATATATAATTTCATAACGGAACTCTCTTATAGATAAGGACTATATATATATATATATATATATATATATATATATATATATATATATCTTCAATCAAAACTGTCAGCTCCCAATCACTTTATCATATAGCCCTTATTCAGAGGGGATCGAGTTCTGTTCTGAAATTAAAGTGTGAGACTCCTTATTTGGCTCACTTTCAGATTAGATTTTCATATCTTCACCGTACATTATCTAGATTATAGTGTGCATAACATGTCTACAAAGTTTCATGTGATTAGTAGATCATTTGGGTACCGAATTAGTTGAAACAAGTCAATATATAGAACAAAATTTGTTTAACCAGAACCGTTCTTATAAATCACTATTACATAAGCTATAATGATGTTTAAATTGGATGAAACTTGACAAAAATGATTTACACTTTGTGTTCTAGACATTGAAATTCGGAGTTGTAAAAATCTAACCCTAAAAGTGAGCCAAATAAGAAGACTCACACTTTAATTTCAGAACAAAACTTGATCCCCTCTGAATAAGGGCTATATGATAAAGTGATTGGGAGCTGACTGTTTTGATTGAATATATATATACCGTCCTTATCTATAAGAGAGTTCCGTTTTGAAATTAAAGTGTGAGTCTCCTTATTTAATTTGACATGATAAACTAATTAAGAGCTGACAATTTTGATTCATATCAAAATTGTTAGCTCTCAATTAGTTTATCATGAGCCAAATTAAATAAGCAGACTCACACTTAAATTTCAGAACATATATATATATATATATATATATATATATCAAAACTGTCAGCTCCCGATCAGTTTATCATCTCATATCAAAATTGTTAGCTCTCAATTAGTTTATCATGAGCCAAATTAAATAAGCAGACTCACACTTAAATTTCAGAACATATATATATATATATATATCAAAACTGTCAGCTCCCGATCAGTTTATCATCTGAATACTGCTAATATAATTAACATGGCATTAGTTTAGTTCTTAAACGTTTTTTTACCAATAAGCTTCAACTGGCTTGCGGATCCATGCATGCCACTGTCGACACGTGCTTCGATACTATTCGACTTACACATGCACGTACGTAACATGTACATTCATGCGTAGATTATACAAATAATTTGGATACTTAAGATTACGAGTACCTTGACGAATCGTACGGTACAAAGTGGCATATATTACTTGAAGGATCGAGCTTAATTTGCCTCTATCTATGGTTTCGAGGTATTAAACTGAAAAATAATTGAATCTTCTAAGCCAGACAAAGCTAGTTGTATTTGCAGCTAAGATATATTGTATAGAGAATAATCGGGAAAATGACCATTTTACAAAATAAGAAAAGTCAAACTCAAATTAATGAATTTAAAAGTTAAATATCCATTTTAATATAAGATGTATTTATTAATGTCTAAATACAAATATTTTTATTAAATTCATAATAAAATAGTATTTTTAAAACGATTTTACTCTTATTCATTATACACACTTGGAGAAAAAAAATGAGAGAGAGAATATTTTGTCGGAGCCTCTCCGGTCGCCGGACTCTAGTCACCAGACATCGAAAAATTACTGGTAGCCTGAATTTCATCGGATTTTTTTTTTCTACTAGGAGAAATAATTAAATGTTTACATAAAGTTTATTGAGCTACATCTACATCAAATCCAAGTCTACTAACTTCAGTATAGTCCAAATCTAAGTCTAATAACCCTATTATACTACAAAACCAAACCAAATCAAATAACCCCAGTATACTCTAAAACCAAGTCTACTAACCTCTTGTGTATACATCAAAATAAAGTTTACTAACCTCAGTATACTCCAAAACCAAGTCTACTAACCACAATATTTCATCAAATCCAAGTCTACTAACCTCAGTATCGACGTTTCCTAGCGCCAGCGTGTAGACGACATGTCCAAATCTGGATTTGATGCTGTTCTTTGGACTCATAGTGTTGCAGCGACCGGAGAGGACAAGACTGAGATTAGGTGGAGGAGAAGATGAGCTCGTCAGAGATAGTGGAGGGGAAGGATCTGTGAGTGACGGTTAGAGAGAGAGAAAAATCAACTTAGATGTGAAAAATAATGTTTACTACCCTTAGTAAACTTTTATTGGGTTAGTAAACTCGAGCAGATGAACAAACTCGAGGCATTGGTAGTAAATCATAAGTTTACTACCCCTAATAAACTTGTCCTAGAGGTAGTAAACTTGAAAAACAGTATCTCCAAGGCCTATTATACATATTAAAAACAGAGAAAAATCAACTTAATTAGATGTGAAAAATAAAATTTACTACCCTTAGTAAACTTTAACTGGGGTAGTAAACTCGAGCAGATGAACAAACTCGTGGCATTGATAGTAAATCATAAGTTTACTACCTCTTAATAAACTTGTACCAGATGTAGTAAAGTTTACCAGAGGTAGTAAATTTGCAAAACAATATCTCCATGACCCATTATACACATTAAAAACTAGTGAAAAATCAACTTACATGTAAAAAATAAAGTTTACTACCCTTAGTAAACTTTTACTGGGGTCAGAAGGAGCAAAACATCAACATTTTCAGACATGGTTGTAGTCCGAGAGTTCGAGCTTGACGACATCGGAGACTTGAAGGAGGAGATCTGTAAGAGACTTGAGGGAGGAGGAGATCTGGTCGAAGACTTAAAGGAGGAGGAGATCTGGTCAAGGGAGGAAGAGACTCTGGTGTGAAATCGGAGAGGGAGGAGGAGATCTGGTCAGTTAGATTGGAAGGTGACGATGACTGTCGTGAGGGATCTAACCTCGTCGGCGAAGAGACCTCGTCAACGATGCCTTCGCATAGTTGTGCTTCACCGGCGAAAGGATTCATGTCTGAGAGAGAGAGAGAGGATACGTGTTGGAAGAGAAGAGAGATATGAGAGGAGATAAATATTTAGGTTAAAGATAAAAGGGTAATTGTATTAAGATTAATTGAAATGGGTATATCAAATGTATTTTTATTAAAATAGGGCAGCTAATCTCTATAATTAATATTATAAGATCAATTATTACAGAATAATTAGTTAATTAATAATCGTGTTAGACATTCTGTTCAGAAAACAATTACTTTATTCGTTTAGTTAATTGGGGTAGTTGAAGTTGACTATGCCATGCAGCGGACACGCAGGCCAGGTTTGGCTTTGTTAATTCAAGAAGAAAAATATTAACGAATTTAAGCTTGACTAGATTCTAATATCTTGGTTAGTTTATTTATTTGTTCAGCTTCCATGCATATAATGCTTACTCGTGATGTACATTATTGAAGTATAATCTCAACCCAGAAGGAGTGGACTCTAATTCAGAATTTAAAACTCAAAATATTTGAAAAATTTGGAATAATGTGATGAGCCTAGGATCGAGAGCAAGGTACAGTGTTAATATATATATATATATATATATTGGAGGGAGTCTTTCTAGTGAAAACCTCTAAGTTAAGGACTAGTTGAGGATTTTTCGATTTATCCCGTTTTTTTATCTTATATCTATATCTTAACCGTTCATTTTATAAATATTTATGAGTAGATCATTTCTGTAAATTTTCAACTAATTTGAAAATCGTTAAGGCATTCATAAGTGTGATTTATCAATTATGAACTTGAACGGTTCATGTTTAACATATTTGGTTCGTCCATTGATTTGATCTAGAACTAGTACTTAACGAGTATCAATTTAGCTGAAATTTTGTCTGATTGATCTACTTATATAAATCTACAACTTCAACGGTTAAGATGCCAAATTTTGATCAAAAATTTGGTCTAATAAGTAATTAATTCAAAAGTCATCGACTAGTCCTCAACTTAGAGGTCATCATTAGAAGGACTCATATATTGGATCCTAGTAAGTTGCTACTGATTTCATCAGTTCTTGTCTGTGTAAAATAAGATATATTTTACAAGTTCAATGTCAAAGTTTTAAAAATTTTCCTACTATGTATTTTATTCTGGCATGATTAAGCAACTAAGTAGATTAGTATACTTCTTCTATCTGGCAATAACTTGACTTCAACATGCGTGACTTCAAATCTAGGAATTTAGTACAATAACGCAAACGTAGTACTACTGTACTATACTGTTTCGAATATGCCTGAAATTTTGGTTTTTGATCTCTCTATAACCCTAAACTCCTAATAATTTCTATGACATGAAGTTTCTAATGAACTTCCTTTGTATCGATAAACCAGTCTTGACTATCTCAGAGCTTTTGGTCTGCTTGCTATGCTTGATTGTGCTAAACTTACCAGATGCATTTTTCTAAGTAATCATCTGGATCAATTCTCACATGTAATATTTTCCTCAAGTACCATTATTATAGTTTCCAGTTCTTCCAATCCTGTTTTGCCATAGCATACACATCTGTACGTATAGGAGAATTTTCCATAGGAATACATCTGTTATATATTCTCTCAGCTCGACCATGAAGTCACCAGTTCATCATAGGATAAGCAGGCCATGTTGGAGTATCCGTAATGCAAGGACTCTCTGTCATGCACACAGGCCACAGCAGCTGTACGTATGTCTGATCATCGTTCAATCGATCATATACTCATTATCGATTAGCAAACAGCTGCCTTGCCTTACCAATAATCTGTAGCAGCTTATTATGGCAATGCACACCTACGCCATCGCTTCCACTTCTATTATGCACCAAGACACTATTTATAAATCATATGCCTCTTACTGGTAACCAGCTTCCAATTATATACTGTGGAAACTCATCACCTTCCCCTACTAATATTCTAAGCAATCATTTTAGCAAACGATTGCATATTTTTATCAACAGAACTATATCTGATATATATGGAAGCCCATCACGTCAACAATATATCGAGCGAAACTAATTAGCAGTTCAATTATACGCAAGTCACTTCCTACACTAGGAGAGAAAAAGGTTAATGCGACGATTTTATTTTGTCACATAAGAGAGATTTTTCGTCGCATGAGTACTGAAGCGACGAAAGATTCGTCGAATTATTTTCGTCACATTAGGTTTATGCGACGAAAACGCAAATTTTTGTCGCATAAGTACCCTTTATACGACAAATTTTTTTCGTCGCATAGGTTTATACGATGAAAACAAAATCGTCGCGTAATCTGAAGCGACGAACAATATTTTGTCACTTCAGATTTTTCAATAAATAAAAAAATTAATTAATTTAATTTTCATTTTTGTTATAATTTAAATTAAAAAATTAGGAATTTTTTTTGTTTTTTTTGTTTGCCGGATCGAGGAGGAGGAGGAGGTGCATGTTACGGTGGTGGTGGCGGAGGAGGAGGTGATGACCGGTGAAGAGAAGAAGAAGAAGAAGAAGAAGAAGAAGAAGAAGAAGAAGAAGAAGAAGTGGTGGTGGTGAATAAGTAGAAGGAAGAAGAAGAAAAGGGAGGAAGAAGAAGAAGAAGAAGAAGAAGAAAGGGGGGAGTGAGGAAAATTTTGGCGGAATGATTCAAAATTCAAATTTTTTGCCATAACTGATGTATAAACAAATTTCGTCGCATGAGTGTAAACTAATGCGACAAACTTTTGAATATTTTGTCGCATGAGTCAACTCTAGGGGAAATTTTGGCGAAAAAATCTAAAACTGATGCGACAAAATTTTTTATTTCGTTCATGAGTCAGCATTATGCGACAAAATGTGTTTCGTCGCATCAATTCACACTCATGCTACGAAATTTGTTTTTGTTACAGCTAAAATAGCCACACACACAACCGGAATCAGTAGTTTGGCCGAATTCGTTGGCATATTAGCCAAATTCGTCGGCTATGAGTTTAGCCGACGAAATAAAAGTGGTCGTCGGCTATAGTTTCACACTAAGACGACGACTTATTTTTCACTTTTTCATCGGCTAAAGTAAGACTAAAGCCGACGAAATAAATTGTCGTCGGCCTCAACCTAAGACTTTGACCGACGAACTGTAAATATTTCGTCGGCCAATTTAAAAAACTATAGCCGACGAAATGTACTATAAATCGTCGGCTAAGTATTTAAAAAAAATTAAAATTAAAATTATATAGCTGATGAAATATAGTATATTTCTTCGGCTAAAATACTATTATAGCCGATGAATTAAGCAATATGTCGTCGACTAAACTTTGAAAAAAAATAAAATAAAATACTATAGCAGACGAATTATGGTAGATTTCTTCGGCTATAGTACTTTTTATACTAAAAAAACCACAAAATTTATAAATTACCATCCAAGCAAGCTGCAAATTACACAAATAATTTCATATAACCAACAACGTACACCATCAAAAGTAGTCTAAACGTTTTGCATTAAATTATTAATTTAGAAATTGTTCATAAACCCATAAAACTAAATAAAATCTATATCATCTAAATCTATATCCGTGCCAGGAGGAGGTTGTTGTTGAGGAGGTTGCGACAGTTGAGGTAAGAGAATAAGCGTAGGCATGGGCGGAGGCGGAAGTCCCTGATACTGGGCAGCTGAAAAATCTTGTAAGTACTGGAACATCTGCTGCTGCTGTGCCTGGTTGGTGGAATGTACTGCCGCATTATACTATTGTAAAGCGGTTTGGTGTTCCCGTAGCATTTGAATTTCTGCCTCTAGCAGAGTCGTTCTGCTGCTGGTCGAGGCTACCTTTTTTTGAAATCCGAGAGTGGTCTTCAGTACCCTCTCGCCCTTCTTTCCTAGACTCCGGTAGTAGAAGTTATTTCCTTACGGTGGGAATGCTGTGTCCATCATCCTCACCCCAACCCTGAGATCTGAAGTGTCGATCCGAGACATGGCTTCAGACATGTCTTCCTCTTGCGTGTCTGGCCATGTCTCCCTAACTATTGCAGTCATCACCTCGTCACTAACCTGCCTCACCCTCGCCTAATTGGATAGGAAAAAATAATTAATTAACATTTTGAAATATATATATATATATATATATATATATATAATTTAAAAAATTTGAAAACGTAAAACGACTTACAATATCCTCCTGGGCGTCAGGATATGCATTCTCGTACGTATAGACGTACTGGTTGACTTCTGGATGTTCCCTGACCGCCTCATCCATCAACGATGCGAACGGTTTAGAACCGGCATGATGGTTCCTTGTGTTGCCGGTTCTGAGCGTTCGCCCGGGAAACGGCCTACGAAGGAAAAAAATTAGTAAAATATTTTAAAACGTACTAATTAATAACAATATAAAAATTATTATTTTTAATTACCTGTTTATGAGGGTTGTTGAATTCTGATATCAGAAGCCAACGCCACTTGTATTCCCTGAACTGGAACTCAAGGGGGGTACCAGAACGTTCGTTCTCATGCGTAGTCCAGTGGGTCTGTAACTCGTTCTTCCACTCCTTGTACCTACAAATACCACAAAAAAATTATAAATATTATTAATTACACATATAATTTTGTTTTTTCATTAACTTTCCAACGTACCTTCCCCCATGCACAACGTTTGCCCAGGTGTTTCTCAGGTGCTGGGGAACGTCAAACAACACCTGCATTAAAACGTTTATTAGTTTAGTTTTTCATAAATCCACAATGTAATACATAATATTACTTGTGAATTTTTTATACTTACCGATATTACGTTGTGGACCATGTCCTTAACCTCATGTGGGACCTCCCCCCAGTCTGACCACAACATAGGGACTTTATCCCTAATGAGCGCTCCACGCGGTCGGAGTACATCCTCGTCTTCCCGCCCAATACTATGTTCTCATCCCCGTCAGTATCAATGATGATCCTACCCGAGGTACTCACGGTATTCTCGAAAGTCTTCCCTGTGACGGGACCTCTCTTCTTCCTTGTCGGCTTGGCTCCGACGGTGCCTATCACAAATTGATTATTAATAGATTATTCTTATTATGACATTATAAGAAAAAAAATTATTTATATATCATTACCTGAGGGCGTTAGGGCGGACGCGACAGATTCCGACTATGTCGCCGATAATGATACCCTCGCAGAAATTAAATCTGTACCAAAAGGCACGAACAGGTACGTCGTTGATGGGGTCACCTACGGGGGCAGTGAATAAATCGGCGCCCTTGAGTCATCGACTGCCGGTAAAGCCGGTATCAACCGCGGAAGGTAGAGAAGAGGCGGCGACATCTGTACCTTAGAAGACCCACCCTCCGAAACAGTCGGGCCCGAAGTCGGTGCCCTGTATCTCTGGCATACGTGGTGCAGACACCTCCGCCTGAGTCGGAGGCCACAACTGCCTCGAGGAGTGAGGGATGCTCGGCTACCTCGAGGAGTGAGGGGCATCCGGCTGCCTGGAGGAATGTGTGGCCCCCGGCTATCTCTCCGTCGGCTCCAGAAGGGACGCACGTCGGGCTGTCATTGGGCCCTGAAACGACGCTTGAGGGTTGCTAGACGTTCCCTCAGACGATTCAGACATTTGGCCCTTTGAACCCTTAGTTTTACTAAACAAGTTTTTCATCCTGTTTATTAAATAATTAGAATTTTTAATTTGTACAATTAATATTTTAATACAAAAATGTACCAAATTATCAAAAATTAACAACATTATCACAAATATATTAAATATACAAAATTTATTAAATACACCAAATTAATAACAATTAATATTTTAATACACAAATATACCAAATTATAAAAAAAATTAACAACATTATCACAAATATATTAAATATACCAATTAATATTTTAATATACCAAATTTATTTAATATACCAAATTATATTAAATATTTCAACAACATTATCACAAATATATTAAATATACTAATTAATATTTTAATATACCAAATTTATTAAATATTCACAATTTCATTAACAAATATACCAAATTAACAAAAATTTCAATTCAATATATACATCAATAAATTCATATAATTCAATATATACATCAATAATTCAAAATAATTATATAATTCAATATATACATCGAATCGCATAGCTTAATTGCTTGGGAGAAGGCAGTGGCAGTGGGAGGTGAAGGAGCGGAGTGGAGGCCGAGAGGAGAGAGGGTAAGAATGAGAAAATGTTAGGGTTATGTCGCTGAGTTTTGATATATAGGAAGAAATATAGCCGACGAGATAAAAAATTTGTCGGCTAAAACTATGTGTTTCGTCAGCTATAGTTCAACTTTAGCCGATGAATTTACTAAAATTTCGTCGGCTATAGTACTTTTTATACTAATTTATTAAATTTATGTCCAATTTATATGTTTAATCTGGTGAAATGAAAATCCGACAGTCAGATATCATCATTATGTTGAAACATGTGTGTGGGTAAATTTTCATCTTGATCCGACAAGGTTAAGGACTCGATCCGGACGGTCAATCCCGTGAGTCAAACCCCTAAACGCAAAGAAACGGTAATTTGACTGTCTAAATTACGTATTCTTCCCGGACCTTCAACTACAAATAGTTTCAAATCGATGAGACGCAATCAGTGGTACAAATTATTATTTTATTTATTTAACTTTAGCAGACGAATACCCTAATTTTTCGTCGGCTATAGTATAGGGTTTAGGGTTTATAGTTTAGCCGACGAAAAATTTGAGTATTCGTGGGCTAAGATAGTTTTAACCGACGAAATTCCAATTATTTCGTCGGCCAAGATGGTTTTAGCCGACGAAATACATCATATTTCGTCGGCTAAGATAGTTTTAGCCTACGAAAAATGATATAATTCGTCGGCTACAACTATCTTGGCCGACGAAATATGGCCTATTTCGTCGGTTAAAAATGAAAAATACATTCTTGTTCATATATCACCAAAATTAAACTAAATTATGAATTCAACAACTTGTAGCATATAAAGCACACATCAATTTGTATTACAAATTCAAACTAAGAATGCTCGTAATCGAAATCATCCGATGAGTCTTCTTTGGTGTCAGAATTAATTTCTGGCAATCTATGCATTTCTTCATCACAAGAGTCGTCTGTTTCTTGATTTTGATCCACATCAATAAGCCTTGCATCTAAATCACGAATTCGAACCGAACCACCCGCTTTAAAATTATTAAAACGAATTGTAGAGGAGTCAGGAATACCTATTGCACTGGGCTCTTGATACGCAACATCTTCTTCCTCGTCTTCGGCCTCTCCAAGTGTAGCCGCCCGGTAAATGTTTCGAGGGTGCACAAGGATGACGACTTTTCACGCGTCACCCTTAACAAGGTCATCAAGATAAAACACTTGTTTTACCGATATGGCAAAAACGAACGGGTCATCTTCGTAACAGCTTGTAGCAGTGTTCACCGATAAAATCCCGTACTGATCAATCTTCATGCTTTTCGAGCTTCTAGTATCAAACCATCTACACTTGAAGAGGTGCACTGTCATGCCTTGCCCATAAACGAGTTCCACCACTGAATCGAGAACACCGTAATAATCAACTCCATTCCGCCCACCATGCCGCTCACCCCAGAATTTTGTGTTCTCCATCTGTTGTCTCTCTGTTCACATATAAATTGCACGCCATTCACCTTGCACATCGGATAAACTCTTGACATTATCGGCTTCATCGCTAGAAGTCTTAGTTCGTGCGACCAATTTGGGTGACCATCGAATTGAATATGATTCATCTGCAACCAAATATTCAATGTATTGTAAATATGAATAATTATGCAATGAATGAGTCATGAACAAAAATAAAGAATTACATACCCAGCCGCCAAAATAGTTCGCGAACTCCTTGTTGTGGCAGTCGAGATCACCTAGAATGTCTGGACAGTATAAATGGATGTCTTTCCAGTACTCAACTTCTGGACAGTTAATCAATACCCACCAATGGGCTATGACTAGCTCATGTGGTTGCAACTTGTAGGAATCTGGTAAAATTCCATAAACTTCAACATCATTAGAGACTATGAAAAGGTTGAACTTCGGTACATCTACCGGTATGGTTTGTGGAGTTTCCTTCAACGCTCCTAAATACAACTTCATGTAGGTGACGCACTCGTGCGCAATATATGCTTCAGCTATACATCATTCAGGCGTGGATTTGTTAGCCACATAAGCTTTGTAGTCTCCAAGTTGTCTATATATAAATAAATTGTTGTAATATGTTATGATTATATATTGAACATGTACAATAAAAAATTTAGGTGTAAAAAAAACATGCATTTCCATGGGATACATCCAAGTATAGTGTATTGGACCGGTAAGCAACAATTGCTCTGGAAGATGGATCTTCATGTGCGGCATGATGTCAAAAAAATTTGGAGGAAATATCCTCTCAAATTTACACATGATATAAATAATGTTCTGTTGTATTTCTCGGAGGTCAAATTTTGTCACTTCCTTGTGCATAACTTCTGGAATTATCTTGACAACGCTACTAACGGCTCCACCATCTGACGGGGAAGGAACGGTCGAATGAAAATATAGAAGAGACGTTGTAGCAGAATATGACAGTCATGACTCTTTAACCCGTACATTTTATTGTCTCGAATGTTTACACACCAGGCTATATTTCCTGTGTAGCCTTCAGGATACTTCACATAACTCATCTACCTGAAAATTATGTTTTTTTGGTCAGGCTTCACTATGTAAGGAGTTTGAGACATTTTTTCTTCCCTTCTTTGAACCACGAAAAGGGTCATCTGGAGCACGAAAAATAGGTGAAGAAGACACAAATGCAGACATTTATAATCCAACAAGCATTATACAAGATTTTACAGATGTAGACATATATAATCCAACAAGAAACATGCAAGCTTTTACCCATACAGACATTTTGAATTCAACACTCTCCTAGGCCGTCCATACTATTTCATGTTTTCAACATCACGCATACACCAACTTCTAACTCAAATTCCAACTAGGCATTTATATTTCTACCTTTTACTCAAATATGTACAACTATATTTCAAGCCTTTCATTACTCCAATCAATACATTACTAGAATTTTGCTCTTAGCCGATAGAATTTAATCAAACACACTACTAGATAATAGCTGACGAAAACAAATTCTCTCTTCCTTTCTAAGGGCGACCACAAATGCTCCACACACACCCTCTCGTTGGGCTGCTAATCTCTGTTGGTGGCAGACCTCTTGAAAATACTGGAACGTGTGTCAGGGATTGAATAAACGCTAACAATCTCTATGATGCTGAAAGCAGAAACTTGTAAGAACACAACAATTTGTTTACGCAGTGTAAACCTCAAACATGAGGAAACATCACTGCGAGGCACAAGCCCAAAAGAACTTCAATCCACTATAAGAAGATTACAACTGTGTGATTACACTTGCAGACTCGTCTAGTCTATCAATCACTCACTAATCTTCTCTCACATGAATCACTTTCTTGAAGGATTGAACTACACAAATCAAACCTCAATTCTATTCACTCAAACATGGAACAGTGAAAGAACAAGAACTCGACATGCTCATGTTAGAGATACACAACTAATCTCTTTTTCTTGATTCCCAAGGCATCCCGAAGTCTTGTGCACGGCAGCTCTTAAATAGAGAGTAAACACTCCCCCTCACTTTAGAATCCTAACCCTAATTGACTTCCTACTAGGAAACATCTTAATTAAAAGATTTGTCAATTAGGATCCGAAAGATATGATGCCCTTTTATGTAGGAATGCCAAGATACTAACAATCTCCCCCTTTGGCATTCCTACACAAAACACAAGTCAAAAATTTCCAAATGAGAACACAGGTACGCATAAGATTAATTCTTAAATAAAGTACAGCATCATAACCCCAAAACAGACATAGAGTCATATAAGAAACATAAGACGACTGGACACTCCCCCTTTTTGTCTAGGAATGACAAAGGGTCAGTCCAAATAGGCAAGTAGTATCCCAGAAGGGAAGCACCTATAGCCATAGCCAACATCCACGCAGAAAGGCTTGATATGAAGATGGGAGGGAGACTCATCATCAGGAGTGGCAGGAGCAGTAGTAGGACAAGGTGGAGACACCACAGTAGGAGATGTAGCAGCAGGAACCCAAGTGGAGGAAGTTGGAGCAGAAGATACAATGTAGGTGTTCAGCAAATCTTCAAGGCCAGTAATCCGAGAGTCAAAGTCTGCATGTAGAGTATCAAACTTGTCTTCCATCCATTTCATCAACATAGTAGTCTCAACAGACACACCACCATCCAGTGCCTGACTTGATCCTCGAACAAGAGTGGAGGGAGTAACTGGATTGAGAGGAGGGCCAAGTACATCACCATCCTGGTAATCAACACCAAAGGAATTGCACAGCAAGGTGATAATGGATGGAAACAGTAAGGCACCTTGAGAATTACGCTGGTCAATAATGGCAGCATAACGAATGGCAGTATAAATAAAGAACTCAGGAGGAAGATAAGGACCCTTGTGACTATGAATAGCATAAATCTTTGCACCAATCTCCCTTGTGATCTTGCTGGTCTATGAAGTTGGATGCAGAAGAGATCGAACCAGAAAACCCAACAGCCGAAACCATTCATCCATGTGTCCACTGGAGAGAAATGCTGGAGGAATTCGAGGAATGTTGGCATACATCTTGTCCAACAACAGGGACAGATCACAGGCAGAAATAAACTGAGTGGCTTCAGCAACTGCGCCTTCAGAAGGTAAAGGAAGATGCAGTATATGACGAATCACAGTAGGGGAAACTAGAATATAAGAACCCCGAACAAACACCCCACCAGAGGAAGTAAATAAGTCCATAGTCTCAGGCAATGATCTTGGAAAGTTAGCATAAAATTCATGCACAATAGATAGATTTGGCCGAGGTAGGGATTGCAAACCCTCTTTCCATCCCAAGCGTGCAACTAAGGTGACGAATAATTGAGGCAGTGAAGAGAAATCAAACGACCGCTCAAACACACAAGGACGATTGCACGTAGTGTTCATGTATAAGGTACGGGCAGTAGAATTGACAAAGCAAGTCAAGGGAGGAACATGCTTACAAACTGTCGATTTGGACTGCTTCTTGACTGAAGTGGGTTTTCGTGAACCAATTGAAGGTTTGAGCCGCTTGGCAGGAGGCTTCGAAAGCTTCGAAGAAGTCTTGCGCTTTTGAGAGAGCCCAACAGCAGGGCTTTGAGTAGCATCGGAATCTGCTGACAAGGAAGAGGCAGAAGGTCGAGCTTGGAAAACCTGATGGAGAGTGCGACTGCGATATGCCTGATTGAGAGCGGCTTCCAATGGAGACTCCATGGGAGAAGAAGATGTGGCACCAGCATTGAGGGGTGGCAGAGATGAAGGTCCACTATGAGTGGACGAGTTGACAGGAGAACCATCAGCAGCTGAAGTGGCAGCGGAAGGAGAGTCTTCAAGGATTTGAGGAGCCGCAGCAGAGGTGGGAGGACCGGATGGAGGTCCGAGACGACGAAGGCGACCAGATCGACGCGGCGGAGTAACCTTGAGTCCGGAGTTGCTCATTTTGGGAGCCATGATCGATAAAATCGGATCTGAATCTGAAAAAAAAAAACAGAAAGAACCACAGAAAGACGAAGAGCAAGAGAAAACAAAGAAACAGACAAGACGCTAAATTTTTTTTTTAAACATCACTCCTAAAATGCAACATGATAAAATCCAAGAGCTGAAAAGAGTAAGATTGTGTATGCTTATGAATAACAAATCAAATATGTAACCACATAATGCCAAGAGAAGTACCCACACGTATATCTGAGAACAGAGGCAAAGCTTTTAGACAAAGAATAACCATAACACATCATGTGAGCAAGACAAGGTATAAGTGCACCAAGAGTTATGTGCTCAACAATTCAACAAGGAGGAATTTTCAGTCATCTCAATGGGTGAGTGATGAGAGTGATTTGTCAGAGACAGTGGAACACACATCAACCAGTAAGTCCCAAGTAACAGTATATTTGTAACAAATCCTCCTTATATCTCCTTATATTTGTAACAATTCTCCTTATATCTCCATATTTGTATTATTATTTTTTTATTCGAACTCTTGACTTTTGTCAAGAATTACTTAATCAACTATCACCGGGGTGACCAAACCATTCCCTTTTCTGCTCAATCCTTATATCGTTCATCACGACCAAGGCCTGATTACTTTAGGAATAGCCTGGCCATCAAACCATTCCCTTTTCTACCTAATCCCTATATCGTTCATCAAGACCAGGGCCTAGTTACTTTGGGAATAGTCTGACCATCAAACCATTACCGTTTCTGCCTAATCCCTATATCGTTCATCACGACCAGGGAGTAGTTACTTTGGGAATAGTTTGAACAAGCTCCAAAATATATTTATTTTAAAACTGGAGCCAACAAAATAAAATATTCAATACTTGAGACATTAAGATTGTGTTTACCCCACATGAATCTTCTAAAAGAGAGTGCAATATGTAAGTGAGTACAATGTGAGAGATTCATGACTATTCCTCAGAGAGATTTACAGAGCACATACTTTTAATGACCAAACAACTTGTAACACACACACTCAAGAGATTAAGAGATTCATCTTTGGCAATCTAAGTTCAACTGATTTCTACAGAGTAGTGTGGGATACTTAACCTGTATGCAATCCCAGTAAATCTGAAAACACTTGAGCCGGAGAGAAAAATAAAGTTATGAAGTTACTATGAAATAACACAGAATGAATGCAAGTGGTGCAGTGTGTGCTCTTACATTTCAGCGCTTGAGACATATACCAATTGCATTTCTAAGAGTCTCAAATCTTTCAGTATCCAGTGGTTTTGTAAAGATATCAGCCAATTGATGTTCAGTAGGTACAAAGGATACTTCTAAAATGTCTTTTTCAACTAAATCACGTATAAAGTGATATCTTAGATCAATATGTTTTGTACGTGAGTGTTGAACAGGATTTTTTGAAATATTTATCGCACTTGTGTTATCACAGAAAATACTTAACTTGCCTTGAGTGAATCCATAATCCTGTAGCATTTGTTTCATCCAAAGCATCTGAGTGCAGCAACTACCGGCAGCTACATATTCAGCCTCTGCAGTTGACAAGGATATGCAATTTTGCTTCTTACTATGCCAGGCCACCAAGTTATTTCCCACAAAGAAGCAGCCACCGGATGTGCTTCGTCTATCTTTCATATTTCCTACTCAATCAGCGTCTGAATAACCTGCAATTTCAACATTTGTATCAAATGTGAAGAAGATACCACAAGCAGATGTACATGAAACATATCGAATTATGCGCTTCACAGCCTCTTGATGTGATTCCTTGGGATTTGCCTGAAATCGAGCACACACACCTACACTATAGGAGATATCCGGTCTACTGGCAGTAAGATACAAGAGACTTCCAATCATACTTCTGTAAAGCTTTTTATCAACAGACTTACCATCAAGATCCTCGCTGAGCTTGGTGGTTGTACTCATGGGATTTGTCACGAGTTTTGGAGAATCAAGACCAAATTTTTTAACAAGATTTACAGCATATTTAGTTTGAGATAAAAACATACCATCAGTTAGTTGACGAACTTGAAGCCCAAGAAAGTAATTTAATTCCCCACACATGCTCATTTCAAATTCACTTTCCATGATGCTAGTGAATTCAGTAACATAAGATTCAGAAGTTGAACCAAACACGATGTCATCTACATAAACTTGAGCAATCATGACATGTGTTTGATCCTTTTTTACAAACAATGTTTTGTCAATAGAACCTTTAACATACCCTTTACTTACCAGGAAGTTGGATAGATGTTCATACCAAGCTCTTGGAGCTTGTTTAAGCCCATACAAAGCCTTTTTGAGTCTGTAGACATGACTGGGATTGTGAGGGTCTTGAAATCCCAGTGGTTGTTCAACGTACACTTCTTCTTGCAAGACTCCATTTAAAAAGGCACTTTTCACATCCATTTGATACAATTTAAAATGAAGATGACAGGCAATAGCAAGTAAGAGTCTAACAGATTCAAGTCTAGCTACAGGTGCAAAAGTTTCATCAAAATCAATTCCTTCGACTTGAGTATATCCCTGCGCCACAAGCCTAGCTTTGTTTCTAGTGATATTACCGAATTCATAATTTTTGTTTCGAAAAATCCATTTAGTACCTATCACATTGCAATTACTAGGCCTAGGCACAAGATACCAGACATCATTTCTAGTGAACTGATTCAGTTCATCTTGCATAGCATTAATCCAATCATCATCAAGCAAAGCTTCTTTCACATTTTTTGGTTCAATAAGGGAAACAAAACCAAAATGACTAATGTTTATATGTGGAACCTAATATTTCTCCTTTACCGGGTTACAATTCAAGAAATAACACCAAGTGTGGTCAATTATTAAATATGCATCGTTTATTATGCTTGAAGTACTGTTTACAGGGTCAAAGGCCAGTCAGATTTGAGAAGCCACTCTGGGTCCTTTGTCAGGGCCCAGTTCATTGTAAGGTTGAGGCAAAGCAAGGGAGTTCATTCCCACATTGGAAAAAGACAAAGTGCTGCCTTTAATGCTACTATAAATACCGGTGAGGACCTCCCGGTAAGGGGACGGACAATTCCTTAACTACTCTTGAGTTTTCTGCTTATCTGACAGTGTCTGACTTAAGCATCGGAGTGGCTTCCCTCGGTAAACCCGGGGACGCCCTTTGACGTGTTTGTTCTTTACACAGGAAAACTCGGAGTACAGGGAAGTTCGCTATTTCTGGAACCGTGCAACCCGCTAAAGGGGCTACGAGTTTACCCGGAAACAATTGGTGCTTTCACTGAGAGTTGAACTCAGGACCTCCCAATACGTATTTCGAAGGACGGTGGAAATGGCAGGAGAACAAGATCCAACTAGAAGGCTTAATTTCTCAGGGGATGATAACCCAGGGACCTCCGGGACCCAGTTTGGCCAAACAGATTTGGAAGCAGCATTCGAGCTCTTGAAAAAGGACTTTCTCGCTCAAAAGGAGCAATCTACTCGAGAACATGCCGAGTTAATAACGGTAAGGGAGCAGTTAGCGACTATCCAGGCCGAGCATGGGCTTCTTCAAGCAACCTTAACTCAAAGAGCGAATGCCATGGGGACGTCAGCCAGACTTGCTGATATCATCACCCCAGAAGGGAATCCTCCGGGTTGTGGAAACCCGCGAACTTTTGACAGTGCATACATACCACCCGCTATTCTCCCAACCACTGCCCACCTTAACCCAAATCCACAAATGATCCATCTCTCCAATCCTTTGTTTAATCACAATCTTACAGGACCTCCTCCACCCCCAGAGCCGTTGTTAAATCAACCACTTCCCCCAGCAGATGCCCAGACCCAGCTGCTGTTACAATTGACACAAACTGTGACCCAACTTGAGCAGCGCCTAAACTCGGGAACGGGACCACAACAATACCAACCCTTTATTACCCGTGCAAGCCCATTCTCCGCACGGGTTCAAGCAGACAAAAAGCCACCAGAAGCAAAGCCATTTAAGATTAAGAGATATGCCGGAATGGGGTGCCCGTATGCACACCTTGAGTTGTTCCAGTCTCAGTTGGATTCAACCCGGTTCACAGACGCCCAAGCATGCCATGTTTTCCAGGAAACACTCAGTGAGGAGGCATTGAGTTGGTTCCTCAAGTTACCGGCTTTGTCAATAGAGACCTATGGTCAGTTGACACAGAGGTTCCTGTCCCGGTTTATCCTGCTGTCAAGTGCCAACCGAAGCACCACTTCGTTATTCAAAGTCCAGCAAAGGGATGATGAAAGCTTGAAAATTTTTGTAACCCGTTGGCTGTCCACGACTTCCAAGTGTGGGCACTTGGACGAGTCAGTAGCATCAGAGGCGTTCTTACAGGCGCTCAAACCAACCCGCTTTGTGGTGAAGCTCAGGAAGCAGCGGTTCAGGTGCTACGACGATCTAATTAATGAAGTAACTCGGCAAGCTCAAGCCGAGTACGACACCTTCGGGGAATGCCGGACGAACACCGGGTTCACAAGCCAGCGAGCTGATGGATGGAAAAAGGAAGGGCAGCATAAGAGTGGCCAGGGATACTACGGCAAAAGTTCAAACAGACCAAGGGAGAAACCAAGAGAGGCTCCATACCCAAGACATCCAACCCGGGAGGAAAAGAACACTTACATCCCTCGATATGAAGTGTTGACCAACTTGACTGCCTCCTATGAAGAAATTTGGAACCGCCATAGGAATGAAGTTCCCCCGGCTCCAAAAAGAAAGTTTCCCAAAAGGGCAGGGCCGGACAACGGGCAACATTGTGCCTATCACAACGAGTCTGGCCACACAACCGACCGGTGCTTTTCTCTTCGGAACACCATTGAGTACGTGATCCAGAACGGCAAGTTACAGCAGTATAAGTCACCCGCCACAGGTGTCAACCTGATTGAAGTATATGGGGAGATAATGACGATTCACGGGGGTGGCACCCAAGGGGTGTCCGGTCACCGGGCCAAAAGACTCTGCCCAAGAGGCTCGGAGTTTGAGATAATGCAGCTTCGTCAGGAATGCCGCAAGGAGCTGGTTCCTTGGGATACCGTGTCATTTTCTCAGTCTGAAGACACGCTGAAAGTGCATCACAATGATCCTTTCATTATCACTCTTCAGATTGACCACTGGAGAACTCGGAGGGTTCTAATAGACACGGGAGCCGCTGTCAGCGTCATGTTCAGCAGTTGCTATAAGGGGTTTAAAAGAGGACGAGATAAGCTCTATAGGAACCACGAGCCATTGATCAGTTTTTCAGGTGAGACGACTCAACCGTTGGGGTCTGATCAGCTAACGGTTACAGTTGGAACCGGGCACCAGTCCACAAGAATTGTAGTTCCCTTCATAATTGTGGACTGCCCATCCTCCTACAATGCCATACTCGGGAGAGATGCACTCTGGGGCCTACAAAGTTTTATAGCGGGTCACATGCTGCTTATGAAGGTGCCTACACCCGGGGGTTGGGTTACAATTCGCGGAGACCAAGAAGCCGCTGTCAGATGCAACGCGATAGCAACTCAGTCCCAGCACGAGATGTTTTCGGCCGGTTTTTCCTTGTCTCCATTTGACAAACCCGATGACCCCAGGGATGACCCGGATTCTTTGCCCATCAGCAAGACGGCACAAAAGAAAAGCCAGAAGTATCCTGCCAAGTTCCCCCGGCCAGCCCCAATTGAAGCAACAGAATGGATTCAGATTTCAGAAGAATACCCGGAGAGGAAGATTTGCATTGGCACAGGCCTTGACCCCGAGGTCAGAACCCGAATGGTTGAGCTGCTAACCCGGAAACAGAAGGTGTTCGCATGGTCATATGCAGACATGCCCGGGATTTCTCCAGACGTTATGACACATTCCCTCAATATTATCCCGGGTGTTAAACCGGTAAGACAGAAGCGTCGTGCATTTTGCGCAAAGAAGTACAAGGCCATTCAAGCAGAAGTTAAACGTCTTAAAGACATCGGGTTCATTGGAGATGCAACATACCCGGATTGGTTGGCCAATGTGGTGATGGTCAAGAAGGCAAACGGAAAGTGGAGGATGTGCGTCGACTACACAGATCTGAATAAGGCTTGCCCGAAGGATAGTTTTCCCCTTCCAAAGATTGATCAACTGGTGGATTCAACCGCGGGCCACCCCCAGTTGAGCTTTATAGATGCATACTCGGGATTTAACCAAGTTCCAATGAATCCCGCGGATCAACAGCACACATCTTTTACAACAGACAAGGGGATGTATTATTACAGAGTGATGCCTTTTGGACTCCGGAATGCAGGAGCCACGTTCCAGCGCCTCGTAGTGGGCATGTTTGCAAACCAACTCGGGGATACTATGGAGGTTTATATAGATGATATGCTGGTCAAAAGCCGGGAAACAAGCAAACACCCGGATGACTTGGAGACCGTCATCGACATTGCCTTGAGCAAGGGGATGAGGTTAAACCCGGAGAAGTGTGTGTTCGGTGTTTCGGGAGGAAAGTTTCTCGGGTTTATGGTCAGCGCTCGGGGAATTGAGGCAAACCCCGACAAAATTCAAGCCGTCTTGGCCATGCAACCGCCAAAAACCAGGAATGAAGTTCAGCAACTTACTGGCAGGCTGGTAGCCTTATCCCGGTTTATATCCAGGTTAACAGATAAATGTGCCCCCTTCTTCAAAATTCTCAAGAGTCAACACCGCGAGCGGATTACATGGCAGGAAGAGCACAATCAAGCTTTTGAAAAGTTGAAGGAATACTTGGCGTCAGTCCCTTCTTTATCCAGACCAAACCCTGGGGAAATACTCTATCTGTACCTGGCGGTGTCTCAAACGGCTGTCAGTTGTGCCTTGATAAGAAAGCCAGACTCTGAAGAACTGCCGGTCTACTATACTGGGAAAGGATTCAATGATCCTGAAACTCGTTATCCAGATATTGAAAAATCGACCCTGGCCTTAGTTGTAGCAGCAAGGAAGTTAAGACCCTATTTTCAAGCACATTCCATCCATGTACTCACCAACCAACCGCTACGGCAGGTTCTGCAAAACCCGGCGACTTCGGGAAGACTGGTCAAATGGGCAATTGAGTTGGGGGAGCATGATTTGCACTTTAAACCGCGGACGGCAATCAAAGGGCAGGCAGCAGCAGACTTCATTGCCGAGTTAATCTCAGCAGATTCAACAGTTGCTGAAACTCTTCCTACACAAGCTGAACCGGAGAGTTGGCAGATATTTGTAGATGGATCAGTCAATCAGAGGCAATGTGGAGCAGGCATTACATTGGTAGACCCGGAGGGTAATATGTTTGACTATGCCTTACGCTTTAACTTCAAAGCATCAAACAACACGGCTGAGTACGAAGCCCTAATCAAAGGGCTCCAACTCGCTAAAGATATGGGCGCCCGGCATCTCCGCATACTAAGTGATTCACAGCTGGTAGTGCAGCAGGTTAACGGCGGGTTTCAGGCAAAGGAAGCACATCTTTCGTCCTATCAAAAGTTAGCGGCTTTCTTGCTGGAGAAATTTGACACCGTTGAGGTTACTTAGATACCGAGGCAGCAGAATGTGAGAGCAGATACCCTGGCTAGGATTGCAACAGGGGACGATTCCAATACCGAGTTTAAAAGCTTACTGGTCGAGACATTGGAGAAACCAAGCATCTCACTCTCCTTTTCTGAGATTTTCGCGGTAGAGGCAAACCCGCCACCGTCTTGGATGGATGAGTTCATCAACTTCATCCAACATGGAACTCTACCTGAGGACCCGGTAGCGGCCAAACGACTAAGGGTTCGAGCGGCGCGGTATAGTATCCGTGATGGGAAACTGTACCGACGAGGACAAACTTTTCCAGATTTGAAGTGTATTACACCCGAGGAAGGAGACCGGGTTTTGCAGTCGCTTCATAGCGGGGTATGTGAAAATCACTTTGGAGCCCGTAACCTGGCTTTCAAAACCCTAAGAATGGGATATTACTGGCCTTCTTTGGAACACGATGCCAGAATCGTCGTAGATTCCTGCCTTCAATGTCACCGATTTGCAAGCTTTCCCCGTGCCCCATCAGTCCCACTATCAGTAATAATTTCTCCATATCCATTTTGCATGTGGGGGATTGATTTCATCGGGCCTCTACCCACAGCTCCGGGACAGCTCAAACATGCCATTGTCTCAGTGGACTATAATTCCAAGTGGATAGAAGCTCAACCCCTGGCACGGATCACGACCGCAAATGTTAAGAAATTCCTTTGGAACAATGTCTTTTGCCGGTTTGGAATCCCGGAGACGTTTATCACAGATAACGGGACGCAGTTTGACAACGATGAGTTCCGGGAATTCTTACACTCCAATGGGACAAAGGTCCTATATGCCTCCCCTGCACACCCGCAGACTAATGGACAAACTGAAGCTGTTAACAAGCTCATCAAGCAAGTTCTGAAGAAGAAGCTGGAGGACGCAAAGGGTTTATGGGCTGAGAAACTTCCAGAGGTTTTGTGGGCACTAAGGACAACTCCAACAGAAGCCAATGGGGAGAGCCCATTTCTTATGACCTTTGGCTCTGAAGCAGTGATCCCGGTAGAGATGGAAGTCCCGAGTGACCGGGTACAACTGTTTGACAGGGAAACCAACAATGAAGGCATCCGCCTTAATCTGGACCTCCTGGAGGAACGCCGGGAGCGTGCACATCTCTGAAATATCAACAAGAAGCAAAAGGTGGCTAAACACTACAATTCTCGGGTTATCAAGCGCCCACTCAAACTCGGGGATTGGGTAATGAAGGAAGTTATCCCTAAGCCAACGGGGTTTAAAGCTCCATGGGAGGGTCCATATGAAATTGTTGAAGTCGTGGGCCCGGCAACGTTTTACATCCGGGGTACAGATGGAGTTACGCTTCCACGACCATGGAACGCCCAACATCTGCATCTCTTCCCCAAATAGGTACCGAGTTATCTATGAATGTCCAATTTTATTGTTTATGATGTTGTATATAAAGCCTTTCAGGCCCACAGTGCATGAATCCCCCTACCGGGTTATGTTTTATTAAAGAGTTTGTTGAAGTGAATGCAGCCTTTAGCGGCCCTACTTGTATGCCTTAATCGCCAAGCTCCGATAATCTCCGATAATCTCCATGACATGAAATATTGCAAGCCTTTCACGGCCTTATTTCATGGTCAAAACTCGCCAAGCTCCGATAATCTCCGATAATCTCCATGACATGAAATATTGCAAGCCTTTCACGGCCTTATTTCATGGTCAAAACTCGCCAAGCTCCGATAATCTCCGATAATCTCCATGACATGAAATATTGCAAGCCTTTCACGGCCTTATTTCATGGTCAAAACTCGCCAAGCTCCGATAATCTCCGATAATCTCCATGACATGAAATATTGCAAGCCTTTCACGGCCTTATTTCATGGTCAAAACTCGGCAAGCTCCGATAAATCTCTAATAATCTCTGGTAATCTCCATAACTTGAAATACTGCAAGCCTTTCACGGCCTAATTTCAGTCTTTGAAAGTCTTAACGGACCCATACAGCCCTAGCGGCACTATTTTTACTTACATGCTAAACCGGCATTATATGTATAAATTTTATCACATTTACATATTTTGCATCAGATTACCGTGTTATTTGGCAAAGAAGCCCTTGGAAGTCCTAACGGACCCGTAAAGCCTTACTGGCCCTATTTTCACTTTATAATGTTAACATGCCAACCCGGCACTATGTGTGAATTGTCAACACTTGCAGGTTATGCATCGGGTTGAAAGTCCTTATGAACCCATAAAGCCCTAGCGGGACTATTTTTATTTCCCATAAACCGGCATTATATGTGTGAATTTTCTCAACACCTGCAGGTTATGCATCGGGTTGGAATTCCTAACGGATCCTTAAAGCCCTAGCGGCCTCTAAAGCCTTAGCGGCACTATCTTTATCCACATGGCAAACCGGGGTTATATGTAAATTTGTGTACTCATCAGGTTACCGTGTTTTGGCACAGGAAGGATTGCGAGAAGGAAAAATTTTATTACTTCAAAAATATTAATTACAAAAAGTAGCAAACCGCTACAGGTAAACTAATCTGTTACAGAAATGAAAAACATCCTAAGGCTCTGGTTCACGGCGCTGCCGACCCCCTACCCCGCCAGTGCTAGACCTGCCACGACCTCCCAGGGCTGTATGATGAACTGACCCCTACGCAGAGGTGGCCGGTTCCTAGGACCACCCACAATCCCACCACGGGAAGTACCTCTCCCGGTTGCTGAAGGACGAACCGGGGGACTCCGAGCCGGGTTCGCATGAGCCCTAGGGTTCGCAGCCACGGCAGGAGTCGACCGGGAGGTGCCTGCAGCCTCGTCGGGTCTGACATGACCTTGATGACCGTCATAACCCGCCTTGTCCAGCCAGCCTTTGCGAATCCCAGCGCTCACTATTTCGGCACGAGCCTCGGCCCTGGCCGACCGCAGCTTCAGGTCAAACTCTGGACTCGCCAGGAACTCGGAGACTGCTAAGTCCTTGGCCCGGGAAACTGCCTGGAGCAAGTCTCCTTTTTGTTGCTCCAGGGAGGTAACCTGTTGCTGCAGCCCCTGGTTTTGCTCGGTCAGCTGGGCTATCGCGGCGTCTTGAGCACACCGGTCCTCCCGGTGACCTTCGATAACTTTCTCCAGTTCCGAGTTCTTGCCCACCAGGTCTGCTATGTGTCCTTCCGCCTCGGCCAACTTCGCACTCGACGCGATCGCTGTTGCGCTTGCGAATTCCCGGACCCGAGCCAGGTTTTCTTCACTCGCCGTCACCTGGTCCCGGGCGGCCCGGAGATCATCCCTGAGGACTCTCTCTCGCTCGGGGATGCCTTCGGTTATGAGCCGGTCAGTCGCCAAGTACGACAACCTGACAGCCTACACAAATAAAACAACGGGTTAGTACAAGGAACCAAAAACAAAAAGAGAACGAGTTAAAGGAGAAGACCAACTTACCCGCATCAGCTTCTCCTGCGTCCTCCGGGCTACAGTCAACGGGTCCTCATGCTCCAGGACATAGGAGTCAGCGGCGCAATTCTTCAAATCCGCTACCATCCTTTGGATGGCCGCGTCCGCCATTCCTGCGCTCGCCAACTCCTCCATTATTTCAGTAGTGTCCCGCTGCTGCTTTCTCTCCCTCCTCTCCTTCCTCTCCTTCCTTCTTTTCCTCCTCTCGGACCTCCCCGAGCTGGATGCCTCCCGGGTACGCTTGCGAGAAGGCACGGGCTCCACTTCAAGAATCTCGTCACTCCCCTCACTCCCCTCCGGGTTCTCACTACCTATTTCCCTTTCTAACCCTCCAACCTCTTCACCACCTTCGTCATCCTCCTCGGTAAATTCCTCCTCGCCCGGGAACACAGACGAGGGAACCGCGCTCACCACCGGTTCTTCAGTCTCATCGGCAAACGGTTCTTCAAATACCGGGTTATCATCTGCCTCCGAGGGATTCCCTTCAACCTCCTCTCCTTCCGGGTAGACTTCTGGCCCGAGAATCTCAGCCAAGTACTCGGGAACCTCGTTGTAGTGAGAGACGTCAACGTGGAACTGCCGAGTTTCCCCTTGCTCGCCGTCTGGGCGCAGGAAAGCCGTCTTTGATGTCAGGTCGATGTCGTACGCCAGCCCCTCCGTGCCTTGCGCCCGGATCCCGGCCCATACAGCCTTGTCCTCAAAACCGTCGTATATTCCCGGGTTCTTTCGCTTCGTGAACTCCATCGGGAGAAGAGCTGCAACAAAAGATATAACCCATTAGACCGGAGCATGTAAACAACAAAAATTGTAAAGGAAATGAGACAAACCTGGAAGCTCCATCAACCGGCAACGGCTGTACACATACAGCCTGCAAAGCCGGTACGAGCTCCGGTCATCTTGACCTCTGAAGGCCCATAGCATCCTCCGGATCCTCTTCTCCATCACCGGCTCCAGAGGAATGTCGGGAACATCTGCAACACGTACAATATAATTATGAACCGGGAAAGAGAAAAGAAAGAAGAATCCGAAGAAAGAAGGACTTACTCATCAGTGGCTGGAAGTCACACGGTACTTGAAACGCGTGTCCCGGGTCTTGAAAGTTTCTTATCAAGAAACTTTTTTCCCTCCAGGTCCGGCTCACGGAGGTCGGCAGGTCCTCGATGATCTTCTTGAAGACCCCTTTGGACTTCAGTTGGATGGTCCCACTGAAACCCGCCTTCCGGGAGTACTCGGCCCGGTACATGGCGTGTAACTCGTGGTAGCTCGGCATCTGCTGCTTCAACACCTTGTACATCACGTACAACCCTAGCAGCTGCCTCCACATATTCGGGCCAACTTGCCCGATGGCGAAGTTGCTCGCAGCCAGGAGATACTGCACCTCCACCTTTAGCGGGAGTGACAGACCGCAACGTAGCTGGTACTCGTGGCATAGCGTCCACCCATCCCCGAGAGCGAAGAACTGATCCTCGGGTTCTAAAGTCCGAATTTCAACAGACTCGGGAATCTTCCAATTGCTCCTTAGCTCCACAATCTCCTCCGCGGTCAGCGAGTACCCGGGAGGGTCGAGAGCGGTCCCATCAGTGAAGGTAACTGAGGCAAACTCGGGGACATGAGCATCCATTGCGGGGTTTGTCATCTGCAAAACAAGAAACACGGGAACATCGTCAAAAACCCAGATAACCCCGGCGACCACAACGATAAACGCACACACTAACGCAGCAACCCAGTTTGGATCCCAGAAAACAGTACACAATATCGATCCAAAACACTCAAAAACATCGGAACAGAAAACAGTACCTTACTTGTGAGGGTTTAAAAGGATTTTGAGGTCGATTTAAGTTTGGAAATCCAACAAGCACAGCGACAACAGAGGACGAGAGCAAAAGCACGAAAAAGTTTTCGATTTCGAAGGTACGACAAAACTGTCACCCTCAACCCCTATTTATACAGTTAAGAGACGTACACTGAAGGGACGTTTCGGTTTTTCGAGAAAATCGACACGTGTCGCGCATGCCGCGTCCCAAAACCGAAAAACTTTTCAGTTTCCCCCACTTCAAAACTGAAAACTTTTCGTTTTCCCCACTTCAAACCGAAAACTTTTCAGTTTCCCCCACTACAACACGGAGACGTCGTTTTCGGTACCCATAGTCAACGTGTCTGCGGGGCACCCTTGCGTACGGACTTGGGGGACTGGGTACACCGGGTCTGGATGATACCCTTGTAACCCGGTAAAGAAATGATTTCAAGTCCCCACCCAAGCGTACCCCTTGACTGAGGACTTGGGGGACTTGTTTATATGTGGAACCTAATATTTCTCCTTTACCGGGTTACAATTCAAGAAATAACACCAAGTGTGGTCAATTATTAAATATGCATCGTTTATTATGCTTGAAGTACTGTTTACAGGGTCAAAGGCCAGTCAGATTTGAGAAGCCACTCTGGGTCCTTTGTCAGGGCCCAGTTCATTGTAAGGTTGAGGCAAAGCAAGGGAGTTCATTCCCACATTGGAAAAAGACAAAGTGCTGCCTTTAATGCTACTATAAATACCGGTGAGGACCTCCCGGTAAGGGGACGGACAATTCCTTAACTACTCTTGAGTTTTCTGCTTATCTGACAGTGTCTGACTTAAGCATCGGAGTGGCTTCCCTCGGTAAACCCGGGGACGCCCTTTGACGTGTTTGTTCTTTACACAGGAAAACTCTGAGTACAGGGAAGTTCGCTATTTCTGGAACCGTGCAACCCGCTAAAGGGGCCACGAGTTTACCCGGAAACAACTAATGACGTTTACATCTTCTTTGTTATCATCCAAAAAACATGCAAGAACAGAATTTCTACTTACCTCACTTGTGGCTTGTCTCCGCGTCCTGATTCCATCATCCATGTTGCCAATGATATCTTGAGATGAATGATCTTTTTGAACTTGCTTGAACCCAGTTCTTACATTGGGTTGAGTATCAAAAATGGGATCATTAACTTCGTCAACTTCCTCTTCATTTACTTCCACAGTCATCTTCCTTTTTGAGAATCCATCTTCTTCTTCAATGACATTTCCTGTTCTTATGAAAGAATCATCAATAGATACATTATAGGATTCCATAACAGACATGGTTCTTTTATTATACACCCTATAGGCTTTACTGTTCAGGGAGTAGCCTAGGAAGATGCCTTTGTCACTTCTGGAGTCAAATTTAGCAAGATATTCTCTATCTCTGTAAATGTAGCAAGGGCTTCCAAAAGTACGAAAGTAACTTACATTGGGTTTCTTACCTTTCCATAGTTCATTTGGAGTTTTGTTACTACATGGACGAAGAAATGCTCGATTTATTGTGTAGCAAGCAGTGCTTATGCCTTCTGCCCAGAAGTTGAGACTAAGTCCAGCAGAGTGAAGCATTACTCTTCCCATGTCAAGTAGAACCCTATTCTTTCTCTCCACAATGTCATTTTGTTGTGGAGTTATAGGAGCTGAAAACTCATGAGAGATACCAAGTTCACTAAAGAAATCAGAAAACCTGACATTCTTAAACTCAGTTCCATTATCAGTTCTTACTCGTACAATTGACAAATGCAAAGATTGTTTTTCATTTATTACCTTTTTGAAGAGACCTTTGCAGCTTTCGAATGTATCACTTCTTTCTCTAAGAAAGTTTACCCAGGTAAAACGAGAAAAATCATCCACTACCACTAAGATATATTTCTTACCTCCAATGGTCTCAGTTGAAGAAGGTCCAACAAGATCCATGTGAATCAACTCCAAGGGATGAGAGGTAGTCAAAGAATTTAGTGAACTGTGAGCACCACGAGTTTGCTTACCTATTTTGCAGCCTTCACACATGACAGTAGATTTTCCACTCAGAGCAGGCATTCCACGCACGCTTTCCTTTTTAGAGAGTTTCACTAAATCCTGAAAGTTTACGTGACCCAAGCGTCTGTGCCATAATTCAAGGTTAACATCGGATGATCTGGTGTTCAAACAAGTCTGCACATTTATATTAGCATGAACATGATAGCAATTATCCTTGGACCTTAATCCTCCCATGACATTTTTTCCATTATTATCAAGAACTATACATCTCAGTTTGTTGAAGTTTACATTCTCATAATCATCAGTGAGTTGACTTACACTTATGAGATTTGCTTGAAGACCTTCGACAAGTAAGACATTTTGAAGATTTGGAATACCTGGAGTATTTATAGTGCCCTTACCCATTACGGGTGCTTTTCTTCCATCTCCAAATGTGACTGTTCCGCTGGTGAATTCGTCTGAGAGAGTGGTGAACCAGCCTTTGTTTCCAGTCATGTGTCTCGAGCATCCACTGTCTACATACCAAATATCTTCCCTCCTTTCGGATAAAGCTGTTAGGGCAACAAGACATGTAGCATCCTCGTGACCAATTTGACACCTGTAGGAAGAAAACAAACACGTTTCGTTAACTGATTCTGGGAATGCACGACACTTACTAAACTTAGCTGAATAACACTTACGTGATCCTTTCTTGACCCAAGTCTGTTTGGTCTTTGATTCCAGACTTTCTGGGATTGAAACCATCTTTGCAATCCTATTTAAAATGTTTAAGTGTTCCTTTAGTTTTGCTTGTAATAAAGAAGCAGAGTTAATTTCAGACCCACGTGTTTCATTGTGCATTTTTCTTTGCAACAAGTTACAACGAGGACGAATATGTCCAGGTTTTCCACAAAAATGACACGTAGGAGTGAAAGGTGTTTGTCTGAGAACATACCTGGACTGATGAGCATTCAGCTTTGTATCTTTACTTACCTGAGGGGATTGATAGTATGTCATCGATCCCAGTTCTGAACCAGAGTTGATTTCAGGTTTTGACATACGTATATTATCATTCTTTTCTTCAAGTACGTGATTATGTTCCTTCACAAATTGTGTAACACCTGTGTGGGCATCCTCATATCCGAGACCTTTTCTGTTACATGAAGTTCTGCCAAGCCCAATCATTTTTGACACCTTTTCTGAGCTAATCTCAAATTTGCTGAATTTTACCCTTGCCTCCGTAAGCTCAACCTGCAGTTTCTCATTCTCTTGTGTTAATAAGACATTTAAATTTGTTTGGGCTTTGAGCTCAACTTGCAAGGTTTTCAATCTATCATTAAGCTCATTCTTACCGTCACCATCCACATGAGATGTGGCTTTATGCTACAACAATTGAATTTTCTCAAGCAAATTTGTTCTCTCAGTTTCCCAAGATTTTAAATTTGATTCAAGACTTACCTCAACTCTCCTTTTCTCTTTGTTGATAAGTTTGATGTCTTCTTCCAAAACAAGATTTTTCTTCTGTACACTTTTTGTAGCATTGTACAGTTTCAAATATTTATCATTTGCTTCTTCATCAGAAAGATCTTCATCACTTTCTGAATCATCTGAAGTTTCTGGATTGAGAGAAGTTGTTAATGCAAGATCATTTACCTCATTGTCATCGAAGAACTTCTCATCACTATCATCCCACGTGGATGTCAAAGCTTTGCTATCCTTGAAAGTTTGCTTCCTGTTTGCACACTCAGCGGCCATATGACCAAAACCACCACACTCAAAGCATTTTATTTTTTCTGAGAAATTTTTCTTTTGAGTAAATCTAGAAGGTTTGTCAGTTAATTTTTCAGAGTTGAAAACTTTCCTTTGATTAGAGAAATTTTTTGAAGGACTAGAAGCATTTTAATTTTTCAGAAATTTTTTAAATTCTTTTGTAAGCAAGGCTAAGTCAATTACCTCATCTTCATCACTCTCCTTTTTCTTAAGAGAAGAAAAAGCAACGTTTTTTACCTTTTTATCTGGTCTGATTCTCATTTCAAAGGTCTTGAGGTTGTCTACCAGTTCATCAAGAGGATAAACGTCTAGGTCTTGAGCTTCCTCAATTGCTGTTTGCTTAGCTTGAAACTTTGAAGGAAGAGATCTGAGAAACTTCTTAACGATTCTGTGATCTTCAATTGGATCACCAAGACTTTGACATTGACTAGATATCCTTAATAGACGAGCATGAAAATCATCTACTAGTTCATCTTCTTCCATAGTCAAGTTTTCAAATTCTTGAGTTAGCCTCTGCAACTTTTGTGAGCGTACCTTTTTATTACCTTCATAAGTAGCTTCCAATAGATCCCACGCCTTCTTCGCAGTGTCACAATGACTGATACGAGTTCTTTCTCTTTTGTTTAAGGCCGTGAACAAGCTGTTTCTTGCCTTAAAGTCGCAATTCCGATCATGTACTTCCGCTTCAGTCCATTCTTGTCTAGGCTTCAGTGTTGTTGCCAAAGAGGTTCCTTCCATCTTCTTCTCATTAGCTTTAGTTGGATGTTCCCAACCTATCTCAACAATGTTCCACATGTTCTCATCTTGAGAATATAAGAAGGCTCGCATCATGATCTTCCATTCAAGATAATCTTCACCATTGAAAAGCGGAGGACAGTTGATCGATCCAGCAGCTCTATCACGTTTCATCCTGATCTACTAGAAACTTCTAGAACCCGCTCTGATACCAATTGAAAATACTGGAACGTGTGTCAGGGATTGAATAAACGCTAACAATCCCTATGATGCTGAAAGCAGAAACTTGTAAGAACACAACAATTTGTTTACGCAGTGTAAGCCTCAAACATGAGGAAACATCACTGCGAGGCACAAGCCCAGAAGAACTTCAATCCACTATAAGAAGATTACAACTGTGTGATTACACTTGCAGACTCGTCTAGTCTATCAATCACTCACTAATCTTCTCTCACAGGAATCACTTTCTTGAAGGATTGAACTACACAAATCAAACCTCAATTCTATTCACTCAAACATGGAACAGTGAAAGAACAAGAACTCGACATGCTCATGTTAGAGATACACAACTAATCTCTTTTTCTTGATTCCCAAGGCATCCCGAAGTCTTGTGCACGACAGCTCTTAAATAGAGAGTAAACACTCCCCCTCACTTTAGAATCCTAACCCTAATTGACTTCCTACTAGGAAACATCTTAATTAAAAGATTTGTCAATTAGGATCCGAAAGATATGATGCCCTTTTATGTAGGAATGCCAAGATACTAACACCTCTAGGCTTTGATCTTTGGGTACCAGACGGGATATGCAAATTGCAAATCTTCGGGTGGTGGTGACGGTTGAGGTCTTGGACAAAAGTTTCTTGTCATGTCTGTTTGTGCATGGGTGGGATCGGCAGGGGCATCTAAGTCCAGTAGTTGTGGTCATCGATTAGCTTTTGTTGACGATCGGTTACTGTGCTTCGCGGATCTAGGCAGATTGTGAATGGTTGTGTGGCTCAAGTTTATGTGAGAATTTCTTGAGGAACGGGGCTAGGTGACTCTTGTTACAGATAAGTGGCGTCAATGGCCTAGCGGAGGTCGAAGAGATGTGGAGTTTTTTTTCGACGGCTGGTGGGGCGGGGTTGTAGTGGGGGACGGTGAAGATGAGCACGAGCCCATGTGCGGGTCACTTTGGTTGGGCCTTGGGCTAGACCCATTCTCTTTTTAGGATGTTTGGGTATGATTTGGGTTAGTTTTCCTTGGCCCATTCTGTATATATATAGTTATCTATTTACATGCAATCTTTTGTATTAGGAACCTAAGCAATGGTGTTGCCTAATAGCTATGCTTTCGTTCATGGTTTTAATTAGGTTCTCACTTTTTTCTTTTCTATAGAAATAAGCAATCACTGAAATTGTAATGTGTGGTGCTATCATGTCAAGTCCTTAACGTGCCTTATATACAGCGAGAAAAAAGTATGTATTGGCGCCATTTTGGATTGAGCAATCAAATTATCCTTCATGGCTTTCTATAATAAAAAAATGAAAAATAATTTGTGGAATCAACCTTTTGTAAAAAGGCCTTTTACGCAGATCCTTTACACTAAACAACCTCAGAACATAAAAACATGTGTAAATGCTTGGCGTCATTCCATTGCGTTCATTACTGTACATACTATATTGTAGCCATGAAAAATTTACCATTAGTAATGCAATATATAAACAACCCCTTGCACAATTGCAATTTGAGTGGGTCGAAAGTTTTTTTTGTTTTGATTAAATACACAATTGTGCTACATTGCTTTGAGTCGATCTCATGACCTTTTACATATTAAGGAAAGACTATTGTCACTAAACCAAATAGTATTAGGTAATTGGTCAAAAGTATTGAAAAATTATTTGTCGAAAAAACAAATATTGAGAAATTATGAGGACAAATTTCTGTATGCCACTTTTTCTTTCCGCATTTCGGTCGATTAATTCAGATCTAAAGCTAACTAGCCTTCATTTCTTTGTAACTTTTGCGGTTACAAAATAATTAATGATGTATGAAAGGCACAAAGGTCATGACAATTCGATATAACAGTAGATAAACTGATGATTTCCACCGAAGGAAATGATAGAATGAGCTAAATTTAATATATTATCAGATGATGACTATCATGATGCATGAACTGAACTTATCAAGTGATGCCAATGCAAAATCAGAATACGTTCGGCTGAACATAGTTTAGTAAATCAAAGTTCAAACCACGTACAACGCAGCTAGAGAAGAATGAGACTGCTTCCTACCAAAGGGATGCCTCGAACTCCAAGAGTGGTCTGATCGGCTAACTCGATTCTAATGTATCAAAAAGGGAACCTCTCTCCGCTCCCTGTGGTTGAGAACTTGAGATATTGCCGTTTGCTCAAGATCGTTAGCTTGTAACCTAGAGCTATAGGTAGCTCGTCGTATGTATGTGACACCGGCATCATACAGCTCTGTCTCTAAAGTCTAAATCAGCCATCTGTAACATATGCATGACATACTAGCCGGCATACTTTTTTTTGTAGTGTGTTGTAATTCTCCTGTAATTGATTTTGACAACTTTACAGGATGGGTATATTACGGCAACTCGAAAAGAATGCTCAGTTCTCTGGACAGGGGTGCACCCTGATATAGTGCCTCCAGATGGGTTTAGAAAAGGAAACATCTCTGGGGAGAGATCTGTTACGACGTTCAAAAGACAGAAACACATAGAAACACATCTTTTTGCTACATAGAAGCCAAGTAGCATACATGTGTTGGTCTTTTGGGTTTTCCTAGCATATGAAATGCGTCAAAAGACTATGTTTCTGTTCAAGGGGACTCTTTACTGATACAACACAATCGTTTCTCTGCATCAAAATTGCATTCTCGATATAGATAAAGGCCTCTCCCATGCGCAATCATGGATACAGTCCTCGTTTCATTTCAATGAAAATACGGTAATCACGAACTAATCCGGTTGTAAAATGCTGATCTCTGTATTCCTCCACCAAATGCTGTGCTTCTATATTATTTGATGAATGTACACTTTGTAGCTTAGGTTATCACGGTGGTGGGTGGTCATCCTGTGGGGATTGAGGTGGGAGAGGTTTCCAACCTGGTTTCTCATCCCAGTACATGTCATAATATATGTGGCCAGGCGATTGTTCAGCTACACAACACCATATACCCACATATCGCTTCACACGATTCCTGAATCTCTCTTCCCTTATCTGTGAAATAGATTAATTTCGGGCAGCATCAGAAAATAGCAACTAAACAGCCCTACAGTTTTAGCCCATATGAAATCAAAGGATAAAGATGGAAAGACTAACCTTGTCAGCAAAACCAAGGAAGGCGTCTTGCATAGATGAAAACTGGATAACTTTGACATCTTTGAACGAGGAAAATACTGTCTTAAACTGTACATACAAGAGATATTCAGAATTATTACAAGTTACATGGGGTGAAGGAACATCAATAACTCGAATACAGACATTGAACGATTAAAGAAAAAAAGGATCAAGAAAAACTATTTTACAATCTCAAATTAGTCTGACCACATAATACTTTTCCCCTTCGAAGGCCAGCTTACTGACTGACCAGTTCATGAACTGTAGTTTGTTAGGTATGATGTTGATCATGAGAGATGATAGCCAAAGAATGATGGGGGTAAATCTTAGTCTTTGAGAGAAGAATTAAAGAAGACAAGCTTCATAGGGCCACGGTCAACTTCAATTGATTAGCTTAATGCAGGTTTACCCATAAAAAAAAGATTTTGAAAAGAGTAGCTAATCTGGAATGTAGTAAATGTGACAATATTGGGATGAACTTAACAGGGTAACACATGCTACTAATTTTGTGTGTAATCTCAGTACCATCTCTTCACTGCTTCTCTTTGGAAATCTGAGCACTCCTGTTGGGCTTGTATTATTTGATGCCAGACAGTCTCGGATTCCTTCCTGACAAAGCTGGACTTCAAGCCATGAATCTTTCACCTGAAACAAAATTGTTAAATGCTGACCAGACAAGACTAGAGATACGTTGACTTAAACTCCATACATACTGGTTTACCTGTTTTGGCATCAATGGATTGTCAAAGAATGAGTACTCTCTGATACTGATCTGGGGCCCAAATTCTTCAACTGGCAGTTCCTTAAGCATGATATTTACCTGGGCCACCATAAACTTTCCTTAGGTTTCATTGTCTAGATGTGATGACAATCCCCTTTGTTCAACTATTTCGAACTCTAATACCCATAAAAGAATTCACATGGAATAATAACATAAATTGTAATTGAAGTTACAACAAGGTGGAGGTGGTATCTTTAGTTTTCCTTAAAAAGGATATTGTTCATCTATGGGACTATTCTGGATTCCGTATGAACTAACGAATGGGCAAGCATAATGCCTATACCGTCATCACAAAAATTGAAAAAACAAAATGGACACTCCAGAACAACATCCTCTTGGAAGACCTCAAAAACAAGAATGGGACATAATGAGCTTCATTCAGAAACTCAACGGATAATTCTAGAATAATCATCTTTTTTCCCCCAAAGAGCATCTTAATAATTTTAAAGACAATAATAACGGACATAGAGGTCTAAACAGTCCTTTACAAATTTTAGAAATGAACAAGGGAAACAATATATTTGGTAGGTTAAAATTCAAGGATGCAATGATGACCAACACATGAATATATAATCACTACATTTCTCCAGTGGCATTACTATCAATTCACTAAAAACACTACTTCAATCAATGAAACACTTCGGCAAAAAACCATGAACTAATCTAGTAGTTGTGTTGATTGTAAAATGTAACAAATATCCAGTTGTTTAACACAGATGCAGCTTTGGTAAGAACCTATGCCAGAGGATGGTGATCATCTTGAAAGAAAATTCTTCAAAAGAATTTTTCATTTGAGGAACAAAGATACAACTATGTGAAATCAACTCCGGGAGACAAGGGCATACCTCAAATACATGGTCAAGAGGGCAGAGAAAAGGCTGTCTAGTCAAAGATCCCTCGAGAACTCCAGGGTGGGGAAACCACAGCCTGTCCAACCTGCACCATAGTGGAGGCATGACCTAAAATTCACAAACAGAAATGGAGATTAAAATAGAACCTCCAAATGCATGCAATGCATCATTTCATACAATTAGAATACCCAATATGAAACGCCAATTGTTCATGAATGAAGAAGGCCAAAGTTTCATACATTGAGATTCAAGGTTTAGAATACCCAACATGGGATATTTTATATTTATATTCTCAATACAGTCATACATTATGTCATACATTATATCAAGTATAATCAGCATCCTATGATTTTGTCACACTTGCACACCTACAATTAACCCTAGGGGTCTAGGGGAGTCATTTTGTGCTTATCATACATATGTCAGAAACATGAATGGACACAAATTCTCAATTTCTATCGCTTTATAATCTATTTAACAGCAGTATCATGAGAATCAATTTCAGGTGAGTTTAAGCCAAGTATACTAGTACAGTAGTAATGGATGATGGCAATTGCATCTACTTTTACAATGATTGCGATTAAACATCTGCATTTTGACTAGGTTCTATCCAAAGAAATAAAACTCAAATTCTTCCAAATAACTCAGAACTAAAAGTGATCCACTGGAACCATTTTAGTTTAGCAAACTGTGTAATGAATCAAAAGATAAATCACAGATATTGAAATTGGTCTTACCAGGGTTCGATTTAACACGGAAGCAATAGCAAGTGCCGTCCTAATTTGTTTTATCTGAAAAAAAAATCAGATAGCAATTTCATAAAAGATGCACAGTATAATGTTCAGACAAATGGTAAAATTCACTGGAAGCAGATAATTGCAGGCATACTTGGTAATTAACAAGAGTAAAATGTGATTCAACAGTATGTGGCCCCTCGAATATCAGGTTCTTAGGAATAGATGGCTTAAAAGTCAAAAACCCCCCTGCATAAGTATCCAGGGAACGCAGCATTAGTGGCATGACCATTCATCAAATAATATGAACAAATGGAAGAGTTAAAAATCAACATCTTGCAAACCCCTGCCTTTAGTTAATATGAAAACCTTTAGAATTCTGATACGGTGGAAATTTTCAAGGGATTTAAGTAACAAGTAAATTTTGATCCTTTGGAATGAACATAATGTAAGAGCTCACAGTCCTATTGGATTGCGTATTTTGCAGTACTTTATGCTTTAAGTCGTTGTCATCTAACTTTTTGTCGTCTTATTTTGGTTCCATTTCATTCCACTCTTCATTCAATCAATCAACCACTACATTAGAAGAATAAATTTCAAAACTGTAAACTTGTGTGAACTAAAGTTCTGTGAGATTGGTAGGATACATTTACTAAGAAGGTGCCAAGACATGATGTTACAATCTTCCACTTTGACCGAAGCAAGCAAGTTCAAGACAAATGCAGTCCAAGAAAAATGAGACAATCTGTAATGAATGGCACAATTACCTGGTGCATCATAGTATTCAGGCGGGTCAAAGAAAACCATTCCTTCACGTAGTCGGTGGCGCTTTCCATCAGTACCCGCATATTGGAATGTCGTATGCACTGCATATGGCTCCAACCTCAATTGCTGGTACATGGCCTGCCATTAAAGTCTACAAGGTTTAAGACTCATTTTTCAAACTGTCTTCTATGCTTACATGTAATAGTTCCAAGACAAGAAACTTTAAATAAGAAGATACAACACCTGACCCACCCAAACTCAAACCTACCTGGACAAAATATGTATGCCCACTACAAAATATACTCGCAGGCAAAATTCCCAGCTTGAGACTTCCATCATAAGCATATACAAGTTCACTTTCCCCATCTACGGCTGGTCCTAACTGCTTCCGTACAAGATCATTAAACCCATTCTGGTCCCATATCTTGTCATCAGCTAGAAGCATTTTTTTCCATTCTTTAGCCAATTTTTTAGCAGGGTCTGTTGGCCGCCAGTGGAAAATTCCAATATTATAGGCAGCACCAACTGTTAAAGGTAAAGATACAACATTAAATATCTGCATATGAGATGACTAAACCTTATTGAGGTCATGAAAATAATAGTAACAGTCAATAGTTCAACATGTACAACAAAAATAAATGTCCAGAGAACTGTATGGTTCAAATGTTAAAGATTGAGCTAGAGTGGAAGTTGGATTTGAAAGTGGGATGTATACGAAGTATCAGGCTAGGATGTATAATTTTCTGAAGGTTGCAAATTACATTCAGATATAAGATTGTGTCAATCTTTTAATCTACAACACCATATAACATGAGTATATTCTATAGTACGGTACATTTATACCTTTTGATATACTGGCCTCACATGGTATGTGTATGAAGAAGCACACAGCGTGTTAAATAGAAACCAGAGTCTCAAATAATTATAGATACTGTAATTAAGGCATTTACAGTAACAGTGACAGTTGAGATCATATTTTAATAATAGCAGTATGCCTAACGAGTTGACTCCCTTCAAAATGTTGATATGTTTTTTATTATTACACTAAACAGTTTCATGTCACCACATCTTATGCAAGTGCTCACAGATTTCTCCATATCACATAGCTGCAAACATTTCATCCGCATGTACAAATGAAGGAGATGCTTCAATTAAATAGAGCAAAAATGAAACTATTGATTCAGGACAAATAAGATGAATGGAAAGCTAAAGCTCTCAAACTTTTATCAATTCAACTCTCTGCCAAAAACAAAGGCCTCTATATATAGAGGTTAAAACCCTAGATCAATTAGGATCAAGCAACCCTAATATTCTAGAACTTAAAAGATTCCCTAATAAAAACACAAATCCAAAATACGAAAGAAATCATAAAATCCTGACTTAAGATATTATACTCCTATTTTGCATTAACTATTTTTCTATAAGATCTTCACCTTGTTGCCAGATTTCCAGCCTGTCATCAGCTACTGTTGGTACAACTTGATCACTGGACGTTAGGACATCTGCTCCAGGATAGCGGGCAAGAAATGGAAGAGGGTTCTGTTCCAGGAAGATTGTAAATCATGCATAAGGCTTTAAGCTTTGCCTAATATCAAATAAAACAAGTCAAATGATTAAGAATTAAAAGACAAGCACAAAAGTACCTTTAACCAAACCATGTCTGTATCACACATCAAGAGCTCAAAACCATACGGAAGGATTGAGTCTATCAGTATAACTTTTTCTCTTCCCATCTTGTGGAATGTCGGCGATCCCCATCCAACATCTATTGTGCTCATATGGCTGCCCATATCAAATACTGGAACACCCTTCCAATACAAAGCCTCCAACAGTTTGGTGTCCATTGCACCTAATTCATTTAAGTTCAAACATCCTCAATACATGCTTAAAAACTACAAGCACATTTCTTTTGTAAAAGGAAATGGTACAAAGAAACATGTAAAGAAATTCAAAACACCAAAAATAAAGAGAAAAAAATTCACACAGCTTATCATATTGTAGCTTACCAACAAGAAGGTTAGAAATCCCCAGATCCGTCAAGTGTTTCACCCATGTCAGGATAAAATCCATAAATGCATAGTTACCAAAGGTCACAATAACAACATTATCCTTCACTCTTTGCTGAACCAGTTCTTTGGTCAGTCTAAACGTCTCCAACTTCGGCATTTTGTTTATCTTTGGAGCTTCCCAAATACGCTTCGTCGACACATCTCGACTCTCTAGATTAGGTGTGGGCACCCCTGGAACAACTGCCGATTGTGAAACATTGAGTGCTTGCTCCGAGGGGGAAGAGCCAACATCTGTAACAATGTGTGCATAGACATAAGTAAAACACACTCAAACTGAGCACATAGACAATGAACAAACACAAAACATGATTACAGGACCGAACAAGCTACAGTTCTAAGACATCAGTGACATTGGTCGGGAAACCAAAAAGTCTACAACTTGCTGTAAGACAAGAACCTCATGCAAACAGTTGAAACATGTATAACACATGTAACAATTAGTTATCCAAAACCCATTTCTGAAAATAACCGATATCAATTGAAGCATATCACTAATTGAAAAGGGAGAAAGAAAAGGACTGACCGTTCTGAAAGGAGGTCGCGGAGAATGTGGCAGCCTTGCCGGAGTAAATGGCGGAAATGACATACAAAGAAGATAAGAGAATCCCGACTATGACGGTGGCGTATACAGCCACGAACAGTGGCTTCGAGTTATCAAACGCATTTCTCCACCCCATTCCTTTTTATGTGATTAGCATGCCCAGGCTGATCAGCATCATCTGGGTTTTGTTACTTTCTTTGTTGTTGGGAGGAAGAAGAAGAAGAAGAAGAAGAAGAAGACCCTGTGAAATTGAAGGGGCAATTGATAAATCTGAATCTGAGGAGGGTTTAATTCTGACTTGTTTAATTGTTTTCTTCTCACAGTTCTCAGCATATGCAGATCACTGCCCTTGCCAAGGTCAACTCTCTCCATGTTCCTCTTGTTTTATTTTACTAGGTCCATTTTGCACCAACTCTTGATTCTGTTTTGTTTATGGACAAATTATCAAACGACAGTGAATAAATCTCATATTTTAATCTTCATTGAATAAATTTATTTAAAATCGTTAGTTTTGTTAAAAAAAATAAACGACATAGTGATAAACTGTTTTTGACATAAAAAGACTGATTCACCTTTTATTTTCTTAAGTACTTTTGTTCTTCTTTTTATCTTCAAATAATAATACAAATGCATAAAAACAAAAATTCTCTATTTATTCATTTTTCATCTCTAAAACTCCATGTCTTTAAAATTATGAACAATAATTAATTAAGGAGTAAATTTCAACGTCGGTACCCAAACTATTGTGACACGATTAAAGTGACACACAAACTTACAAAACTACTAATGTGGTACCCAAACTTCAGTTTTAATACCAACGAAAGACCTCTAGTCATTTTCCGTAACGAGACCGTTTGTTTGATGACGTGTCTCATGTGGGATCCATCAAAAATATTTCTTGTCAATAGATAACCACATCAGTAGTACTTGAACTCTTTTAGAATGATCAATGTGATACCCAGAATGAAAACTCAAGTTTTTTATGTTCAAACTAGAAGGGAAAGTGGATCCGCAAGATTTAATTTTGGAGATTTTGGAAGGAAATGAGATCTAGGAAAGACAGAATGTTATTTTCGTCGAGGGTTTAGAGTTTAGAGACTTTTTGTCGAGTGTTTAGTGTTTATCGTTTAGATGATTTTTAGACTTTTTCTAGTTCACATTTCCTTCAAGGGTTTAGGGTTTAGAAATTTTTTTGTTGAGGGTTTAGGGTTTATATGACATTTAAACTTGAATTTGAATATGAAAAACCTGTGTTTTCATTCTGGGTATCACATTGATCCTTTCAAAAGAGTTTGGGGACTACTATTGTAGTTATCTACTGACAATAAATATTTTTGGTGGATCTCATACGAGACACGTCATCAAACAAACAGCATCGTGAGGAAAAATTGTCTCAAGCCTTTCGTTGGTATCAAAAATGAAGTTGGGGTACCACATTGGTAGTTATGTAAGTTTGGATATCATTTTGACCATGTCACAAGAGTTTAGGTACCGGCGTTGCTAAAAACTCTTAATTAAATAAAATAAAATATGAGTGAATGTAACTTAGTAAAAAGAACGAACAGAAAAAAGATTGTCATCTTCGTATTCATAGGAGAAAAAGGGAAGGGAGAAGCGTCGCCGATAGAGAAAGAGAGAAGAGAGATGTGTCGCTGGAGGAGAAGACAGAAATGAAAAATGAAAAATTGAGAAGTGAAAAAAAAATGAAAAAATAGAAATTGATGAAAATACCCTTCAAAATATGTCTGTCGTTAATTTTTTTTAACGAAACTAACGGTTTCAGATATCTTTCTTCAGTCGAGGTAAAAATGTGAGATATTGTTTTTAAAACGTGAAACACCAAAGCTTTGCTTAGGTCAGATATTGTTTGAATCATTTTTCCTTTGTTTATTAAAGAAATTATGAATTTTTAATTTTAATGTCCAAAAAAAAGAAAAATATATTTTAGTCTAAGGGGAAAATTTAAAAATTTGAACAAAAACAAAGGTGTATAATAGAGGATTTCGAGCAAAGGAGGCACTTTCATTACCTTATCCCATATATTGGTGGCTAGTGGAACCGGGTTGGCTCTCATCAATTTTAGTTTCTCAAGTTGTTTGTAGAGGGTTTAATGAGATCACTTTGTACTCCTATGGTAATCCTTTTTTAAAAAAAATTAGGTGAGAGTTTGGTTACGCTACATCATCATCGTCAGGGCAAACCTGCAACCTTAACCCTGAAGGACTTACAGTGGACACGTACCTGTCACACTAGCCTTCAGATATGGATTTCCACAGGAGAATTTATAGATCGCGAACCAACGAGGCCTGTTGGCAGCGGGGATCGAACTCGGATGGGGTCTCTACCACAAGCCCGCCCTTGCTAACTGAGCCAAACCTCGTTCGCATGGTAATCCTTTGATTATGAATAAACTATTCTCTTTGATATAAAAAATAGAGAATTTCGAAATAAATTGTTTGGCACAATCATATACTCTAACTCATATGGAAGTCCTCAATTCAGAACATGTAGGTGTGGCTTATTTTCTTTACTTCTCTATTAATACGTTTGGTTTGAGGGCCATTAATTCAGTTACTGAGGGTTAATACCCTGATTTGGCGGTTAGTATTCTGATTAACGTGAGTCAGTATACATTGAATACAGTTTACTGACTCCTAATAAAACCTCTGACGAGGGTCCAGGCGTCTAACTAGGTTCCAACGGGGGTCTAGTAAATGAATTAGCAAATTGTATTTAGTTTGATGAATCAACAAAGTCGAGATTTCATTAGCAAAGTGCTGTGAGATTCAGGTGACAAGCGGTGCAAATTTGCCGACCACCTTATTTGCCAATCTACTCAATCTTATGTCATGTGTTATTTTTCATAACTGTCTTTAACCATAGTTAGTAATAATTTTGTGTTTCTTTTCAACACAATTTTGTCTTAAATAAATTAAATTTATTTTAATCCATCCAACCTAAATGCAAACCATAAACCTTAAATCCTAAACCCTAAACTTGAAACCTGAACACTAAACTCTATTTTATATCTAATTCTTTAAAAACTCAATTTTAAAATATCTTAATCCTAACACTAAACCTCAAAAACCCTAAACCCCAAACACAAACCTAGACCGGAATCACTATCATAAAAAAGACTTTAGCTAATGAAATAACCAAAAACAGGCTGACAAATTTTTTTTTCGTCGGCTAAGTTAAATATTCGTCAGCTAAAGTGGAATTTTAGCTGACGAAATAATTTTTCGTCGGCTAAACTAATTTTTTCGTCAGCTATAGTGGAATTTTAGCAGACAAAATTTTTTTTCGTCGACTAAACTAATTTTTTTTGTCGGCTATAATCTGTGAACTTTAGCTGACGAAATTTAAAAAGTTTAGCCGACGAAATTAGGGTATTTTGTCGGCTAAAGTACATTTTAGTTACAAAATTGCACTACGGATATTTCGGTGTCCGATTGACTATTGTGATACCAATCTAGAAGCAGAATGACCCTACGAGTCAAACTCATCGCTTATGTTATGACATATGGGCTTTTTTGGTCATCCGAGTTCGTTTAAGGCTTCAAAATGAAGTTTTTCTAAACACTTAGCACACGAAAATGCCCATATCTACACCTATATGAGGTATTTTGGTTGAACCTTCAACACAAAAAACTCTCACCATGATGAGACGCAACTATCCATCTAAAAATTTTGAGACATTTACCCCTCGATGATAGGGCTCCCGATATGGATAAATAATGGTAAATAGTAGGCATGATGTGATTCCGGTCATCAAAATTCACAAACAAAAATACGACCGTCAGATATCATCAATATGTTGAAATATGTCTATGGTAAAAAATTCAACTTGATCCGATAAATTTAAGGGCTTCATCCGGACAGTCAATCTCGTAAGTCAAACCCTTAAATTGTATTGACCGCAACTATCGGCACCGAAACTTTACCGGAATTACATGATTTTTCAACTGTAGACGTATTTCACTATTCCGGTCATATGTTATTTCACGACTTTTTTATGGTTGAAGTTTCTACGTAGAGTTTGTTTTTGAAACGAAACATTTACTAAAGCTTAGTAAACAAGTTATACAACATTAGTAGGCATGTTGTGATTCCGATGATCAAAGTTGAGACACAAAAATCCGACCGTCCGATATGATCATTATGTCGAAATATGTCTATAAGAAAAAATTCAACTTGATCCGACAACGTTAAGGGCTCGATCCTTACGGTCAATCCCGTAAGTCAAACCCCTTAACGCATGGAAACGGTAATTTGACCGTCTAAATTATGTATTTTGCCCAGACCTTCAACTGAAAATAGTTTCAAATCGATGAGACGCAACCAGTAGTATAAAAATTTTATGAGAAATAACCACCGGACATAGGGCAACCTCTAGGGAGAAAGAATGGAAAATTGCGTTAACCGCAACTATCGGCACCGAGACTTTACCGGAATTACGTGATTTTTCAGTCATAGACATATTTCACCATTGCGGTCATATCTTATTTCACGACTTTTTTTCGTTTGAAGCTTCTATGTATAGGGTTTAGTGTTTTAGCCGACGAAATTAGGGTAATTCATCGGCTAAAGTTAAATAAATAAATAAAATAAATAACTATAGCCGACGAATTACCCTAATTTCGTCGGTTAAAGTTAAATAAATAACTATAGCCGACGAAATTTATTAAAATTCGTCAGCTAAAGTTAATTCAAAATTTTTGATGGGGATTTTGAAATTTTTCCGACTAAAATTTTGAACTTTAGCCGACGAAATTACGGTATTTCGTCGGTTAAAGTTCAAAATTTTCTATATCTTTCATTTTTCTCCTCCTCCTCTAAATTCCTTCTCCTCCTCCCCTTCTCTCTCTTCCACCTATAGTTGGCCTCCTCCTTTTCTCCTCCGATCCGCCTCCTTCTGCTCCTCCACCACAGGTGTAAAAACGAAAAAGAAGTAAAAAAAATAATCAAAAATACAAAAAATAAAATAACTATAGCCGACGAATTTTAATAAAATTCATCGGCTAAAGTTGAAAAAGAAAAAAACTATAGCCGACGAATTTTAAAAAAATCCGTCGGCTAAAGTTAAATAAATTAAAAAATAATAATAATAGCTATAGCCGATGAAATTTAATAAAATTTCGTCGGCTAAAGTCTAGAAATAAAGCGACGAAAAATTTCTTCGTTGGCTAAATAATTGACTTTAGCTGACGATGAACAGTAATTTCGTCGGCTAAAGTCTTGGCCGAAGACTTTTTCCCGACGACTTCTTGGCCGACGATGTTTCGTCGGCTAAAATAGTTGTTCAGGTAGTGAACCCCAACCAACAGAATAATAATAATTAAAATTGAATTACAGTTAATATTTATAGAAAATAAATTTATCATTATAATATTATGGCAAAATAACCAATATACCCCCTGGATTTGGCTCTAATTGTCAATTTGCACCCTTAACTTGCATTTCTGCTAATTTACCTCCTCAGCTTGGTAAAAACTGCGGATTTGCACTGTCTCCTTTAAATCTGACGGTTTCCATCCAATTTTCAATCATCTGCTATGAACGTGAGTGGTATAAATGTGATATTATATTTTTTTGTTGTAATAATAATAAAAATATTCAAAAGGAAAATTTAAATATAATCATGCATAATGCATTATTTATTTAATGTATATTTTTTGAACAATTTTATTTACCTAATCATTCATTTAATATTTTTAGAGGTCATATGTATGAGTCACCTTTTTAAAGATGTTTACATTTGTAATGTTAATAAGAAAAATGCATAAAAAGTAAGAATAAAATTGATTTGATGTCAATAACAATGAACACGACATAATTTGTAGGACTGAACAAGTCAAATATATTGACAAAAATAATATTTATAACACACATAATTTTTAGATGGATAAGTATATATAAATCTTCTTTTAGAGATTTTCTTTCATTATTTTAATTAATAAAAAATAATAATATAAATTGATAGTGATACTCGTCACATGCATGACACATGACTAAAAATTGGATAGAAACCATCCGATTTGACGGAGGGGGTGCAAATCCGCAGTTTTTATTAGGTTGAGGAGGCAAATTGGTACAAATGCAAGTTAAGGGTGTAAATTGACAATTAGAGCCAAATTCAGGGGCTATATTGGCTATTTTGCCTAATATTATATTATATATTATTAACCATAGTTAGACATAGTTAAACAAAATGACACATGACACTTCTAAGGGTTAGATAAGATGGTGGGTATTAAGATAGGCAAATAAAGGTGATCCATAAATTTGTGTTGGGTGTGAAGGGAAGACTCCGACAAAATATTTATTTATTGGATTAATTTCAGTTTATCTATCTGAGGTTTGGGGCTAACATCTTTTCACCCCCGTACTGTAAATTTTGAAAGTTTACCCCTCTAAAGTTTTCAGTTTTCATCAATCATGCTCAATTGCTGAAATTCTGTGTAATTTGGATGCTAATTATAACTTTATAACTCACTTTAAGAGCAAATATAGTTATCTAACAACAAAAATCGTCTTTTAAATTTTTTTAATAAGACTACATATTAAAATTTAATGTCTAAATTGATTAAAATTTTAACAATTAAACATAATTGATAAAACTTAAAAACTTTAACAGATAAATTTTTAAAATTAAAAATGCAAGAGATAAAGTGATGTTAGTCCTTATCATAATTAGACATCTAAATGATGTTAGTCTTTTAGATATCTAAATCCTTATCTAGTTTACGGACATTTTGGACAACATATTTAAACCAAGTTAAAACTTTTCCCTACGCCTCCTCTTCTTTGGAGCCAATTTTTCGTTTTCCAACGGTTTAGGGTCTTGGTCTCCCTCCTTTTGAATCTAAAACAGCCTCAGATCCCTTCCAAAATCTTCAACAGGTGATTACTCTATGCTCTCCATTTACTCTCCTAATGTTCCTTTAACCCTTACACACTGATATTGATTACAAATTCGAATCTCTTTCACTTTCTACAGTTCTTGAAGTTCTTCTTCGTAGGGTTTATGTATAATCTGGCATAATTGATTGATTAGCATCTATATTTTCGGCTACTCTCCTAATTTTTTATGTTAGTTACATATTTTGTTATCTTCCTTGGTTCCAATTTTGACTGCAATTGTATTCTGCTCGGTCGTTTGTGTGCATATCAATGGATGAGTACCCAGTTCAGATCTGAAATGATTTTCTCAGTTTAGACTGTACAATTGACATATTCTGTTTTTTGTTCTGTTATTATTTTTTTTGCTATGAGATTTCGGTTAGTGTTTCGTATCTTATCTGGAGTAGGGGACTGCTGATTTTTTCTTGAAATTCCGGAAAAAAATAGATTGGATTGTTGAATTTCCGTTCATGTATAAGTGGGCAAGCCCAACATGAGACTTCTTTTCTAACGGAGGGCGCGCTCCAAAGTTGCATGCTCTTTTATTGTAATTTAACTCATTTCGGTATGTTTATATCATCACAGTTTGTCTCAAATTGGGGCCTCTGAATGCTTGTAGAAGTGGTATCACCTCATTAGTCTTACATTGATTTTGGGAGTTGTCAATATTGTTAGTTTGATTTAGGTAATTGAAATCACTAAGCATGTGTTTGCCTGTGGCTGTTCTGCATTGTTGTTTTCTTTGTTTATTCCACTAGAGCTGTCCAGCAGAAGGAAACTTTCTTTCTATAACCTATGGGTTTAATTCTATTTGTGCTTCCTTTGGAACGAATGTACAAGAAATAGTAGGTACTAGCTATGTACAATTGGAATTTTGCATCCCATTTTGATATCTGTGTTTGGCATAGCTAAATATTCATTATGATCAAACTATCATCATTCCAAGGATTTGATTTTCATAACTGCTAATTCTTGTGCTGCCAGGACATTGGCTTCTCAATTCAAGTTTGTTTTGATAGTCCCTCAATTTAATGGTGAACTCTAGCATCGACAACAATGCAGTCAGTGACAGTGTGGTCATTTCACCTATCTCTCATAAACAATCAACATTAAGAATGAAAAAGGTGGCGTTGCGAGATGTGCAGAATGATAATAGGATCTATATGTCTAATCATCCTGAAAATTCTTGTAATCTAGGACGGCAGGCTGGGGATCTTATTCAGGTTTCTGGAAGTAAGATAGTCACCCCTGAGCGTCCTCGGAGTTCCTCCTGCCACCAGTTCTTAAACATCAGTGGTTCAAGTGAGCAAGGACTAGGCAAGAGAAGAATTCGAGAGGCTACTGAACAAAGTTCTGATTGTCTCAATCCCAAACGACATTTACAGGAGGCAGGTATACCTGATAAAAGAACCAAGAATCAGGAGAATGAGAGTCCTTCTGCACCTTCATTTGCACCAACTCTTATAACTTCTCCCATTAGCTTTTCACCTGGTAAACCGCTGGTTCCGTTTTTTCTTGGAAAGTCTAATAATGTGTCACCTGGTGCTCATTCCAGGCACCTTAAATTTACTCCTGATTGTACAGTTTCCAACTTGGTTGATTCGAAGAGGAACATTGATGAGAATAGGATAGAGCGGTTTCTATGTCTGCAGAATCTCTTGAAGCTCATCGATGAGTCTAATCAGAGTGAATACATCCAAAGTATGTGATTCTATTACCAGAGCTGTTTCCAAATATGCAAGTTTATACATACTTTTTTGCCTTTAGTTTTGCCGGTGTTAAAAATGCTCCGTGTTTATATTGTTATCAGTGCTTCGTTGTTTATCTGCATCTGAGCTTAACCGGCATGCTGTTGAGCTAGAGAAACGATCTATGCTGCTATCAGTTGAGGAAGGTAATTGTATACATAATGTCTAAAAACATGAAGTAAAGATTAATGCATTTTAGTGTGATTCATTGTTTGTTAACCTTTTACACTATAAAACGAAAGTCATAATTCTCCAAGGACATAAGGGGGGGTTAAAGCATGAAATTGAGCCAAATTTACTTTCTGGTTCTTTCATTGATTTAATAAGCTAACTTGGTAACCATGTGTCATATGCAGCAAAAGAGATCCAAAGGATGAAGGCTCTAAATATTTTGGGCAAGTCCTCAATGACAAGGAATTCTCCATTGACATATGAGTACATTCAATCCAACAAGTGAAGAGGAATTACAACAATTTTTGGGTGCTGTTGTATTAACTTGAGTGATGACCAGGTGAATGAATTCAGGTACACGTCTTTTTATATATAGCAACTATGTTATTTGATGTACATTTAACTTTACTGATGTTTCCTGTGTGGTGATAACCAGGCGATTTACTGAAACTCCCCCAATGAGGAATTGATTCTGTGTCTTCAACTGTAATATGCCCCTCCCTTGCTTTTTCTCAACTACTGTAGCAATGCAATATGTAGTTTCTTACAGATTTCTTTCTCAATTTATTTCAGCAAAACTCCTGAACTTCTTATGGTTACATATAACATTAGTTTTTCCTTTTCTTGGGTGCTTTCTCTATGCATTCTTGTTTTTCCATGGCAGATGATGTTGTATTATTTTTGGTACCTAGTTTATCCAACAGTGACCAAGTTATTTGGTGTCTACCAAATAAATAGTGAAATTATTTGGGCGACATTCGCGTACCTAGTTTGTCAATCATGCTAGGTATACAATGGTTGGAAATGTAGTTTATAGGCTTAATCCGGTAACTCCAGTTACAGTTGACCTTGAAATTATTCTTAGTAGCAATTGTTATTGTTTTTCCTACAACATGATTGACAATTTGTTAACCGAATTTTAGATTGTGATACCTTTTTAGGGCGAATTATATGCTGCCTTTTGTTTTTCTGGCTAAGATCTTGTTTATTGGAAATTGAAAGTAATAGTTGATAAACGAAAATTGTATAGGAAGAGTGATATGACAAAGAACAGAGGACATTTGATTTGCCCTACAATCTGATCAAGACAAACCACCATTGTGGTTTTTTCGTCAACGTCATTATCTAATTTTAGCCACAGGGTTGCTTCATCGTCGACGTCATTTATCAGAATATTCAACAAGCAATCTTGGAAGCTTTCAACAAGCAATCTTGGAAGAAGAAAAAGAAGCATATCTCCGGGGGGCGTCAATAGCACACGTTTCAAGGCTCTGTATTTGCGTACGTGGCGTCCTGAGAGTGGAGCATGATTCCATCAAGGTTTAGCAAAACCCCAGAACCAGGATAAGGAAGGAAGCATGCATGGCTCCTTCTCATTATTATTCACAAAAAAGAGAGACTTTTATCTCACAATCTGTGCCATAAAAAAATATATTATTATTTGGGTCGCTTTCCTTTAACAAACAATATCGGCGAGTATTTCTAATGATATTATCGTTTTATCTCATTCTCTTAACGATAAGTTGTGTTACAAGTTTTCGATGACAAGCACGCCCCTTCATTTCATGGATGGTCATTTTTTGTTTTTTTTCTGAATCAAAGATAATTTGACAATTTCATTAGGGAGGGTGTTACACTTATAACTCATGGCATCGAGAATACAGGCAAGGATTTGGTCCTACAAAACAATCTATGTTGCAAAGTCTATAAGCAACTTTTTTTTGAGGTAAATGAATTTACTTCATTAATCATAAGCCTATTACCAACGAGAACGATCAATACATAAATAATCTTAAAACTACTCACATACAACGCAAGAGTGAAATCTAACTATATCTACGAAATATAACGATCAAAACTACGTCTAAAAAGAGTGGACATGAAATACTAGAAAGCATAATAACTATCTCACTCCAAACATAATCAATCTTTTAACGAATAGAGACATCAGACCCATTGGTGTACCTTTCATCGTAAAAAATAGAGAGATTATGCTAGAATTTAGTAGAGATCTTGTCTAAAACCCACAAACCCAACTAAAGATCAAGCTCACAACTAGACAAACTAAAAGGAGGGACAATGGGCCCAAAGCCTAAGCCCTGCCTACTCTGACCTCCCCCCGCATTACATCAACCATCATGGCTCGACCTCAAGTCAGGAACATCGGAGCCTCCACCAGATCAATTTGGTGGTCATCCAGTCCCAAAACTCATGATGCAGCCACCGCAAAAGACTCTCAAACCGTTGGGAATAGCTCCCAAGGACAGCAAGTCCTCCTTAGAGTCAACTGAGTCTTCTACCTTCGCCTCACAAATTACCTCGTGCCACCGTCGCAGAAGAAGAAGAAACGTAGATGTCACACCCCGGTCCAAGCGTCGGCGGGATTTTACCACTGAGCGCCGTTCTCGAGGCATGAACGAGTGTTACAAAGGGGAATGTAAATAAAAGTAAAACTTCTAAGCTCTTCACTCTAGGCTCGTTGTCTATCCTGTTCCCGGCTCGGTCAAATCTAAATATTTATCTGCAAAAAATATTAGAAATAGGTGGGTGAGCAAAACCACGTGCTTAGTAGTAGACCAATGTAATATGCCCGCAAAGCCATGTCGTTTTACACACACTATAAAACAATATATATCATATACACAACACAATTCAATCAATTCATCATATCTCATCCTCCCTTCTTATTGGTTATCCTTCAATTTAGTCCACCACGGGAACCTAATGACCATCATGTCCTATACAACCGTGTGTCACATCCTTACTTCAGAATAACCAATTAAGAAGTTGACATGTTCCATGACTAATCAAACAATGGATCTAACACATTATAATAATATAAATCACTGCAAACTTTGCAAATAGACATGCTTCACTATAAATAGAGAGATATTTCGTAAAAGATTAAAAACATGATTTTTGACTAATTTAAAAGCTTATAAGAATATTTTAAACATATTACAAGAATTCACTCACCTCGATATTATCGAAACCCCACCGAAGATACCGAGCCTCCTAAAGCGGGCCATCTAAAAAATATTACAACTACATTCCAAACCTCAAAGGTTGGAAAGAGGGCATCGTTACGAACTTGTAGCCCTTCGGGGAATAAAAATTAGACTTACGGATCAAAAGTTATGATCCGCCGAAGTTTTAGTCGTAACCCGAAAGGGAAACAATATAAACTTGAACTAGAGAGAGAAAGCTCTCTCCTGAAAATCAGTAAATAATGTGGAGCTGGGTCTCTATTTATAGGGTCAGAAACGCCACGTGTCACATCACCATTGGTGGAAAAGATGACACTTGTCAATCAAACACAAAACCATTTTCTCCTAATGCCACCTCGCGACATGTGGCAGATGACTCAGGCTGTTACTGACGTCATCAAGTCAGCTGCCAACTATTCTTCACGCCATGTGTCACACAACAGCCAATCGGAATGCGCCACGTCAGTAAATCCGAGCAAAACAACAAAAGTTGCGATGAAACTTTGAAAAAATGGTTACAAATAGCTCGGGAGTCCAAAAAATACGGCGAACTCGTGACGACCTCTACTTTCTATTTCTAAGAAGAAAAACCAATTTTGAGAAATTAAAAAATTCAGGATGTTACAGCAGAGCAAGCTATTTGATTATCATCGATCAAAGAACAAGTCCACTGATTACCAAAGTGATCTACGCCAGATTCACTCTGATCTCAAGCGAGAACACCGACCACCGGATCTTGGCTACCACCCCAAAACTTGATATTGATCACCACCACGAACGCCTCACCGAGATGATGCACCGCCTAAGAAACTCAGCGCTCGGCTTTCATCGTTACCCTGCTACCAAAACCTAACCCTAGGTTTTAGGTATCTGCTGCTCCGCTTTTTGTAGAGCGTCTCTGACTATTATGCACAACTTAATAAGGTAGGATATTATGCTTATTTACAATTGGAAAAGTCTATAAGCAATTCTTTTACTGGTTCTTATTACAAACTGAATTGGTACTTGTTACGGTTGCTTCATTCTAGCTTGAATATCAATAATATCCCTATTGACAAGTAAAGTACATTATCTGCTTATTGCTTCACCAACAGCTTCAAGGCAGTCACTCCACTACTGAAATTTTGCCTCTTAGCCGACATAACCATTTTATTTCCGTCGACTAGGATCATCTTAGCTGAAAAACTACATTTTGTAGACAAAGAAGCTCATTATGTTGCACTACCAGAAAAAAGACTTTAGCCGACGAAATAACCAAAAACAGGCCGAAGACATTTTTTTCGTCGGCTAAGTTAAATTTTCGTCGGCTAAAGTGAAATTTTAGCCGACGAAATAAATTTTCGTCGGCTAAACTAATTTTTTCGTCGGCTATAGTGGAATTTTAGCCTACGAATTTTTTTTTCTTCGGCTAAACTAATTTTTTCGTCGGCTATAGTCTATAACTTTAGCCGATGAAATTCGAAAAGTTTAGCCTACAAAATTAAGGTATTTCGTCTGCTAAAGTACCTTTTAGTTACAAAATTGCACTACAGATATTTCGGTGACCGATTTGACTATTGTGATACCAATCTGGAAGCGGAACAGGCGTACGAGTCAAACTCATTGCTAGTGCTATGATATATGTGCTCTTTTGGCCATCCGAGTTCGTTTAAGGCTTCAAAATGAAATTTTTCTAAACACTTAACACACGAAAAACACCCATATCTACATCTATGTGAGGTATTTTGGTCGAGCTTTCAACACAACAAACTCTCACCATGATGAGACGTAATTGTCCATCTAAAAATTTTGAGACATTTACCCCTCGATGATAGGGCTCTCCATACGGATAAATAATGGTAAATAGTAGGCATGTTGTAATTCCGGTCATCAAAATTAACAAACAAAAATACGACGGTCAGATATCATCAATATGTTAAAATATGTCTATGGTAAAAAATTCAACTTGATTTGATAAATTTAAGGGCTTCATCCGGACGGTCAATCCCGTAAGTCAAACCCCTAAATTATATTGACCACAACTATCGGCACTGAAACTTTACCGGAATTACATGATTTTTCAACCGTAGACGTATTTTACCATTCCGGTCATATCTTATTTCACAACTTTTTTGCGTTTGAAGTTTCTACGTAGAGTTTGTTTTTGATACGGAACATTTACTTAAAGCTTAGTAAACAAGTTATATAATATTAGTAGGCATGTTGTAATTCCGATGATCAAAGTAGAGAAACAAAAATCTGACCGCCTGATATGATCATTATGTAGAAATATGTCTATTGAAAAAAATTTAACTTGATCCGACAACGTTAAGAACTCGATCTTTACGGTCAATCTTGTAAGTCAAACCCCTTAACGCACGGAAACAGTCATTTGACCATCTAAATTACGTATTTTGCCCAGACCTTCAACTGAAAATAGTTTCAAATCAATAAGACACAACTAGTGGTATAAAAATTTTATGAAAAATAACCACCGGAGATAGGGCTACCTCTAGGGAGAAAGAATGAAAAATTGCGTTAACTGCAACTATCGGCACCGAAACTTTACTGGAATTACGTGATTTTTCAATAGTAGATGTATTTTACAATTCTGGTCATATCTTATTTCACGAATTTTTTTCGTTTGAAGCTTCTACGTATAAGATTTAGGGTTTAGAGTTTTAGCCGACGAAATTATGGTAATTCGTCGGCTAAAGTTAATTAAAAATTCAAAATTTTTTGTGGGGATTTAAAAAATTTTAAACTTTTTCTAACTAAAATTTTGAACTTTAGCCGACGAAATTAGGGTATTTCGTCGGCTAAAATTCAAAATTTTCTATATCTTTCATTTTCTCCTCCTCCTATTCCTCCTATTCATTCTCCTCCGGTGACAAAAACTCATCATCCTCCTTCCTCCTCCTCCCCTCCTCTCTCCTCTTAGCCTCCTCCTCTTCCCCCTTTTCTTGTCCTCTTCCTCCTCTTCTTCTTCTTCTTCTCCTCCTCCACCACCGGTGTAAAAACGAAAAAGAAAAAAATAATTATAGCCGACGAATTTTACTAAAATTCGTCGGCTAAAGTTAAAAAAGAACAAAAAATAATTATAAAATTACTATAGCTGACGAATTTTATTAAAATTCGTCGGCTAAAGTCCAGATTTTTGTGACGAAAAATTTCTTTGTCGGCTAAATAAATGACTTTAGCCGACGATGAACAGTAATTTCGTTGGCTAAGTCTTGGTCGACGGTTTTTTTCCGACGACGTTTTGTCGGCTAAGACTTTAGACGACGAAAAAATTTCGTCGGTTAAATTAGTTGTTCTGGTAGTGTTGTCTAGGAATATCTTAGCCGACGAATACATGTCGTCGACAATATTCGTCAGCTAAGATATTAATAGGCGACGAAAGAATTTGGTTCATAATATTCCGTTTGTTAAGAAATTCATAGATGAAAAATACTTATTTCGTTAGTTAAGAAACATATTTCGTCGTCTAAGAAAATCTTTATAAACATATTTTCAAAAGTAAGACGTCAGTATAAGCGTATCGCTTATCAAATCCTATAAGGATCCAAGTACATGAATGATTTGGTCCTAAATTGATCTATGAATTCTTAAGAAAACGTCTAAATGTGATATTCCTCATCGATTAAGGGTAATGACGCAATGTGCCTTATACATGAAAACACCTCTCCTTAGTGAGACGTGTCTTGGGTTAGAACCTAATTAAGAAGAAAACCATGACAGAGATGCCCAAAGCCGAGAATATCTTGTTATGCTATATTGTTACACTGAAGATAACTCATGGAATCGATAGTCTAAAACCAGCTTATAGATACTCATTTTGTTGTAGTTAAAGTCAGCTTATTGAAAATTGCCTCAATGAGTATTATTGAAAATTGTCTCTTCTAAAAAAACGTCATAAAATTAATAAATTTAACATTAAATTTTAGGTTTAATTTGAATAATATATAATATTTATATAGATACATAAATTATACATAAAACATATTTAATGTTGTATAATAGAATAAAATAAGGCTGGTGTTATTAACACACCAGTTTCCTCTATTCACACACCTTCTCTATTTTTTTATTAATTTAATTTAATCATGTTTACAAAATTCCTAATCTACCCTTTTATTTCTTAACCATCCCCATCTACATAATCCAAAAATAATAAAGCCCAACTCTTAACCAGCTCAACCGAATTCACTGCCTTACCTCACTAAAACTGCCACACCCCGAATCTTGTGAAGTTAATAAAAGTTACCTTTCACAGAAATTCACGAGTTACCGAGGATTTTTAATTGCGATCGGTAATTCGATAAGTTATCGCTCGAGTTAATTTTCGAGTTTTTAAAAGTACTCCAAATACCTGAATTGACGACTCGATGTTGTAGTACGTCTCGACACGAGTCTCCCGGTATTTTCGGATTATTTTTCGGAGCTTCGGTTTATTTTCTACGGATTTTTGAAGTTTCCGGTAACTTTTAATTATAATCCGGTAAATCAGTTTTTACCATTTAACCTTTTCACTTTTTACCTTCTTCCAATCTGAACCGTTGGATCCTTTCAAGATTGAATCTCAACCGTTGATTTTCCTATAAATAGGAGAACAGTTTTTGACTCGGTCAAAACTGTCTCGGCTCGGTCAACCGAGCTCCCCCCGAGCTCTCGCCTCCTCCACTGTGCTCGCCCGGCGCCGGCGACTCCGGCCACTACACGCCGGCGGACCACCTCCATTCTTCTCCCCTCTTCCTCCTCTACTCCTCCATATCCTCAGCTCACCAAGACGGCGACCGTGCGAGGAGATCGGAGGTTACTGGCTCGACGGTCAACGGTGATTTCCGGCGAACCAGGCGGCGATTCGACCTCCAACCGGTATGGTTCGTCCTCTCTCTTCTTCCTCTTCCTTTCCCTTGCTTCTGATCATCGATTTGAGCCTTGCTCGAGAGCTCCCTCTTCCACTGTGTATTGACTGTTTTCTGGGTTTTTGTTGGATTTTCGACAGAATGTTGAAGTTGGTGTTTGTTTGTGTTTGTGTGATGTTGTTGCGGATTTGGAGTTGAAGAGTAAGGAAGGAGAGTGGAGGAAGGGCTGAGGAGGTCAATGTGATGCCTTGTGGGTGTAGAGATCACTCCCGGCAAGACAGTTAATCCAGTGAGAAAGGTGAGGAGTTTCTGTCTTGTTACATGTGTTGGATGTTTGATTCACAATTGAGTTCTGATATTTCGTTTGGAATTGGTGGAAGGCAGTTGCAGCTGAGGAGCTGCCTTTGGCAGCAGGGTTTGGTGTTTGGGTGTAGAGAGCAAATGTTCGGGTGCCGAGAACAGATTCTCGGGTGTGAAAAGTGAATCTGTGTGCAGCTCATCATTTTTACTCGAAAGGTGAATTTCTAGTGTTTAATGGATTGTTGGTAGAGTTATGGTCTGCGAATGTGTGAGTGTGTGGTTTGGTTAGTTTTGGAGCTAAGGTTAAGATAATCGGGAAATTGGTAAAATGTTAAATTGTTATCGGAAATTGATAACTGGAATCTATAAGAAAATGTTAAATCGGTATATCGACTCGAGGTTAAGCATATCGATTAATACGTGACACCCTAACGTCAAGTTAAAGTAATAAAGGAAAGTTCGGAAACTGAGTCGGACTTCCGGTAAATTGAATTAAGAGTCGATAACCGGGAAAGAAAGTCAAAAAGGGTAAAATGTCATAAAAGGGAACTCGGTCAACTTGTGGTCAAATAGGAGTTCCTGGTCAAACTAGGAAAAGACCAAGTCAACGATGAGATGACTAATATAGTGGTTTGTTTGTACAGTCTCTGATTGAACGTGAGACGGGCTCGACTACGCGGGTAGTTCGAGAGTTTCGCTCGAGGAGCTTTCCGAGCGGGAAGGTCGCAATAGTACTGTGAGTGGACATATTATTATTTATAAATGCATGCCTTAATTATTGAGTTAATTGCATGATGTTTATGATTGTTTTCGAGAATTATAAATCTCTCGGGTTCTTGAACGTATTTACGTTATTACTCAATTTTCTATTTCTTCCGAAAATGGTTATAGACGGTGAGGGCCGTCCTACGAATGGAATTGAACCCGAGACTTCGTTGGAAATTGGGTCTATGCATATATGTCAAGGAATTGTTTACTTATTTATTTTGGGAAGAGAATTTGATTAAGGTATTGTTGTGAATTATATTTTAAGGGTTGACCAATGATTATGCTAGCTAGAGTAGCGTGAGGGCGCTACTAGAGCTCTTAGCTCCGACCCTAGCCTGAGAGGTCAGGCAAATTACGTAGTGCACTATGAGGGTTGACCATTTCCACTTTGTCTAGAGCTCTTAGCTCCGACCCTGGTCTGAGAGGTCAGACAAGCCTGAGAGGTCAGGTTGATATTATAAGGGTTGACCGTTATCACATATTCTAGAGCTCTTAGCTCCGACCCTGGTCTGAGAGGACAGACAAGCCTGAGAGGTCAGGTTGATATTATAAGGGTTGACCGTATTATTTTATCTAGCTAGCATAGCATGGCGTGAGGGCGCCACTAGAGCTCTTAGCTCCGACCCTAGTCTGAGAGGTCAGACTTATTATGTTTGTGAACATTTCTCTTCCCATATTCCTTGCTTGTTTATCTTATCATGCATCTGTGGAAATTTAGTAATTGTGGGCATGCATAAATGATTTTTAAATTGATATACTCTTGGGAGAGCATTAAAGGATATAGAGTTTTTATACTTGATTTTCGTCCACTCACTCTAACAGTTTTAAATGTTTCTCCCCTGGGCCTTTCGTTTTTAAATGCCCAGTGATGCAGGGTTCTTGAGAGGAGGTCGAGCGCGTACGAGAGTCGAGGCATAGTCGATCATTCCGTTGCTGCTTGAAATTCTTTGGGGTAATCCTCTCTGTAGACTGCTCTGACTAACCCGGTTTAGTTAGTTCAGTAGGAAGGGTTGGCCATTTCAAGGGGGTTTCGGTAAGAAGTTCCCTTGAGGTGGTCCCCGCAGGATTTACTTCGGGTAAAAGGGGTTTAACCCGGGGTGGGTCCTGTCAATGGTATCAGAGCATTAGGTTATCGTTTCCTGTTACTACCTCATGTACTTAGTATCACTTAGTGTCTATAGAGTGATGGTCCGACCGCGGCGGATCCATCGGCATTTTATGCTTGGACGCTTAGTGTTTATTGAGGATATGAGTTAGTACTTCCTGATTGAGATATGGACCGAGTGGTCCTATAAACGATCGAATCGTCAAGACTATGCCTCAGTACGCGCGACCTCACAGAGAGTTCCTGTAAGGAACAAGGTAAGCTCGTTACGTATTTATTTTTATAGTTCCCCAAGGATTTGTTTTAAAAAGATTTATTGAGATTTGAGTTGGGGATCGAGCGGAAACTCACGTTGTTTAACGTTTGAGCTTTATGTGTGAGTACTCGGTGGTGAAACGGTTAATTCACACCTGGAAGGCTGTCATGGTTGTTTGGCAGGGAGGTTGTAGGAACCTGAGGCGAGGCCTTAGTGTTCGAGTTATGAGACTCCTAGAAGAGGGGTCGTAAGAGTTAATGAAAGATGTTGCATCCTGCCATGGAAAAAGAGATGAGGTCGCCTAACGCGATTATTCAGAAAGGATGAATATTGAGATTTGACGATTGCCAAGATTGTGTTGAGGTTCGTCATTAGTGTGGTTTCAAAGAAACCAACGGACTTATGAAAGTGGAATGACTCAAGGAAAATGAGTGTAGTCATTTTGGGATCAATGGACTTGGATCTAGTGACGAGTCCATGATGACACTACTGGAGAAGGTTACGAAAGTAAAGGCTGATTGGTCCCTTGACGCTTTATGGGACAATCACTGAAACTGATGGTTTGTGTCACTTTTGGTGCTGACGTGGTTGTCGTCAACTACGACCAGATTCTCTTCGCTCCAGCCACCTATGATTGGGGTACTAGAAAGATTTGATTTGTTAGTGAGTCCAATCGTGATTTGAATTGTTGGTGACAATGGTCATTGGGTCATTTGTCATGGAGGCAGAAATTATATCGTGTCACCAGATCTTGGGACTCATGTCGACCATAATGGGAGTTATCCACCTGTGGTCAAAGTATGTCAGTTAGTACACCTATGGAGGAGTCTCCAGGTTGGCTGTGTTAGTGATCGATTTTCAGATCGTGAAAGCGTTACTAGTGGTAATTAAAGGTAATGGGTTTCGGAATCTAAAGGAATTGTTGGAAGTGGCAACAAGCCACCGGGTCTCGGACCAAGGGTGCTTGGGGTACCGGAGATAGTGATACGAGCCTTGATGGACTTGGTATTATTGAGGTGTAGGAACCGGTAGTTGTGCAAACGGCACTGTTTGACGGCTGAAGATGTACATGGGTATACACCACATGAGCACGTGTACCCTCCTGGGTAGGGAAGTGGTAAAGTTGAAATTTGGGTAGCACATGCGGGTAAGGCATAATTATTGTGTGCAGTTGTGTGTGGTCAAAATGACACCAGGTAGGTGATTAAGACTAGTGATGACCTCATCGTAAGAATTTCTCATGAGAGTTCCATTTAGTGAGAACGGAGATTAGAGACGTTTGGTTGGAAGTTTCTGTACAAAACGTCCAGAAGATGGCCTAACCATTTAAGTATACGTCGGAAGTGGGTTATTGTTAGTCGCTCCGACTTTTATGATGGTTAGCGAGATCATTAATATCGTTAGTAGGTGGTCGGATGGTTTCCGAGATAAGTACACGGAAGTGGTGAAGTGACAGCGGTGGGGCAAGGTCTACTGAATCTTTGAATTGGAGTGAGAATGTTTGTAGATGGTCAAGCTTCGACCTGCAACCAAAGTTGTCCGTTATGACACTTAGTTTCACGAGGGTGATTAACTAAGCTTGATGACATGGAAATTTGTGCACCCACTGGCTGTGGTCTAAACAAGTATTGTAACCGAAGATGTACATAGGCGTGTTTGGGAATTATAAGTCACATCCACTGCAGTGAAAATGAGGAAAGAGTTTCTTTGATGACTCAAAGGTGTTACGAGTCAAGGTTTTGGAAACCAAATTGTTACAAGAGTAGTAAAGTATGTTGCTAAGTTGTGCAACACTCCATCGGAAACCGTGGAGTGATTATGCCACGTCCAGATTAAGTTATGATCTGAGAGGATGTTATCGTGTGGCAGTGGATCTTGGGATTTAAGATCTAGAGTGGTAAGCGATTGAGAATTTTGAATCTTACCGAATAGAGGTTGCGGTGGATGGTAAACGCGCAGCGCTTGGGGGACAGTTTTGTTAGAAACTGTCCAGTTGTACGAGTTGACTCTGTGGTGTGTACTCACCCCGTGCGGTGATGGCAGTTGTTGAGTTGTGCCTTAAAGATTTGATGCTTGGTGATTAGCGTGGCTAAGTTCGGCGTGAAATTAATTTCCAGTGCTTTGATCAGGGGTTACCTTAGGTGTGCACCTGTGACACTAAATTTTATGTAGATGTCCGGTCTGGTTAAATGTCCAGATTTGTCAGTTATTACCGGACATGCGGTAATGGAGGCATCTGGGAATGGAATATACTTGTGGAGCGGGTAAGGCTCTGAAATTCTTTTAAATGGTAAGTAAATCCCAGATTGTGATGCGGATATTGTTTAATAGACGCACGGTTGGTTGAAGTGCAAGTTCTGCACTATGCGTCATCCCAGGTTAAGGTAAGAGATAGGGAGGTCAGTGGTACCTCACCTATGAGTAGTACGGTGAGGTATTACCGTGGTAAAGTACGCTGTAGTTCCACGAGGTGATAATTGAGCAAGCGATTTTATGTTTAGCTTGGGAGTAAAAAGGTCCGGATGTGTGTTGTCAGAATAGTTACGTGAGTAGTGCGTAGCCTGACAATTTGTCTTCATGCGAGGAGTACGTATTGTGGGATCTCGATGTTTGGAGACTTGTATCTCCCTGATTTAAAGGCTATGGTTTTGGATTTACGCAAAAGAATTCATAGCAGTTCGTGTCCTGTGTGTGTCAGTGGTTTGAGTAAGGATAGAGTAAGGAAAGACAATTACTCTACAACAGGACAACTTGACAAATGGTTTTTAGAAAGCGTAAACAAGATCAGGGAGCCTAGTTCAAATGCGGTGACGGCTTGTGTAACACAAGTCGTCATGGTTTTCTCATGGGCTTGTTGTCATGGGTGTTGACCCCACGTTGTATTTTGATATCGTAGGATTACAGATGGTGGATCAGTGATAGTCAGTGTCGTATTCCACCTCATAAATGAGATGAAGTACAGTAAGAATTCGGTGAATCAGTTAATCAATGATTCAAGAGAAAATCATTGTGATCCACGTTAAGACTTCAGATGGTTTAGTTTTGACCCGAGAAAAGTGGTCGGGTGTCAGAAAAAGAGGAAGTATTGGAGGGTATCATCCACGTAGGAAGGACTGCTACGTTGGCTAGATGTGACATGTGACAAGGTTACATGAGTTCGAGGATTATGTTGGGTATCCTTGGAGTTATAATGGAAGTCTAGTGTCACGTATGTCCATGTGACGTAAATAAGTATATTTTCTTACACCCTATATAAATAGCCTTCGGGTTAGTACTGGAAATTGACTTATAAGAAGGATCAATAAGGAGGTTGAGCGTAAAGGGCATGTGTTTAGAGTTTTGACAATGCTATTCGTGAGGCGTTTCAAATGAGTTCTCAGAAGGAAGTGATATTGGAGAACAATATTATTATTTTAAGTGGTACTATCCCCCACAGTATTGGACTTTGAGTATAGAAATTTCGAGGACGAAATTTTTATAAGGTGGGGAGAATTGTCACACCCCGAATCTTGTGAAGTTAATAAAAGTTACCTTTCACAGAAATTCACGAGTTACCGAGGATTTTTAATTGCGATCGGTAATTCGATAAGTTATCGCTCGAGTTAATTTTCGAGTTTTTAAAAGTACTCCAAATACCTGAATTGACGACTCGATGTTGTAGTACGTCTCGACACGAGTCTCCCGGTATTTTCGGATTATTTTTCGGAGCTTCGGTTTATTTTCTACGGATTTTTGAAGTTTCTGGTAACTTTTAATTATAATCCGGTAAATCAGTTTTTACCATTTAACCTTTTCACTTTTTACCTTCTTCCAATCTGAACCGTTGGATCCTTTCAAGATTGAATCTCAACCGTTGATTTTCCTATAAATAGGAGAACAGTTTTTGACTCGGTCAAAACTGTCTCGGCTCGGTCAACCGAGCTCCCCCCGAGCTCTCGCCTCCTCCACTGTGCTCGCCCGGCGCCGGCGACTCCGGCCACTACACGCCGGCGGACCACCTCCATTCTTCTCCCCTCTTCCTCCTCTACTCCTCCATATCCTCAGCTCACCAAGACGGCGACCGTGCGAGGAGATCGGAGGTTACTGGCTCGACGGTCAACGGTGATTTCCGGCGAACCAGGCGGCGATTCGACCTCCAACCGGTATGGTTCGTCCTCTCTCTTCTTCCTCTTCCTTTCCCTTGCTTCTGATCATCGATTTGAGCCTTGCTCGAGAGCTCCCTCTTCCACTGTGTATTGACTGTTTTCTGGGTTTTTGTTGGATTTTCGACAGAATGTTGAAGTTGGTGTTTGTTTGTGTTTGTGTGATGTTGTTGCGGATTTGGAGTTGAAGAGTAAGGAAGGAGAGTGGAGGAAGGGCTGAGGAGGTCAATGTGATGCCTTGTGGGTGTAGAGATCACTCCCGGCAAGACAGTTAATCCAGTGAGAAAGGTGAGGAGTTTCTGTCTTGTTACATGTGTTGGATGTTTGATTCACAATTGAGTTCTGATATTTCGTTTGGAATTGGTGGAAGGCAGTTGCAGCTGAGGAGCTGCCTTTGGCAGCAGGGTTTGGTGTTTGGGTGTAGAGAGCAAATGTTCGGGTGCCGAGAACAGATTCTCGGGTGTGAAAAGTGAATCTGTGTGCAGCTCATCATTTTTACTCGAAAGGTGAATTTCTAGTGTTTAATGGATTGTTGGTAGAGTTATGGTCTGCGAATGTGTGAGTGTGTGGTTTGGTTAGTTTTGGAGCTAAGGTTAAGATAATCGGGAAATTGGTAAAATGTTAAATTGTTATCGGAAATTGATAACTGGAATCTATAAGAAAATGTTAAATCGGTATATCGACTCGAGGTTAAGCATATCGATTAATACGTGACACCCTAACGTCAAGTTAAAGTAATAAAGGAAAGTTCGGAAACTGAGTCGGACTTCCGGTAAATTGAATTAAGAGTCGATAACCGGGAAAGAAAGTCAAAAAGGGTAAAATGTCATAAAAGGGAACTCGGTCAACTTGTGGTCAAATAGGAGTTCCTGGTCAAACTAGGAAAAGACCAAGTCAACGATGAGATGACTAATATAGTGGTTTGTTTGTACAGTCTCTGATTGAACGTGAGACGGGCTCGACTACGCGGGTAGTTCGAGAGTTTCGCTCGAGGAGCTTTCCGAGCGGGAAGGTCGCAATAGTACTGTGAGTGGACATATTATTATTTATAAATGCATGCCTTAATTATTGAGTTAATTGCATGATGTTTATGATTGTTTTCGAGAATTATAAATCTCTCGGGTTCTTGAACGTATTTACGTTATTACTCAATTTTCTATTTCTTCCGAAAATGGTTATAGACGGTGAGGGCCGTCCTACGAATGGAATTGAACCCGAGACTTCGTTGGAAATTGGGTCTATGCATATATGTCAAGGAATTGTTTACTTATTTATTTTGGGAAGAGAATTTGATTAAGGTATTGTTGTGAATTATATTTTAAGGGTTGACCAATGATTATGCTAGCTAGAGTAGCGTGAGGGCGCTACTAGAGCTCTTAGCTCCGACCCTAGCCTGAGAGGTCAGGCAAATTACGTAGTGCACTATGAGGGTTGACCATTTCCACTTTGTCTAGAGCTCTTAGCTCCGACCCTGGTCTGAGAGGTCAGACAAGCCTGAGAGGTCAGGTTGATATTATAAGGGTTGACCGTTATCACATATTCTAGAGCTCTTAGCTCCGACCCTGGTCTGAGAGGACAGACAAGCCTGAGAGGTCAGGTTGATATTATAAGGGTTGACCGTATTATTTTATCTAGCTAGCATAGCATGGCGTGAGGGCGCCACTAGAGCTCTTAGCTCCGACCCTAGTCTGAGAGGTCAGACTTATTATGTTTGTGAACATTTCTCTTCCCATATTCCTTGCTTGTTTATCTTATCATGCATCTGTGGAAATTTAGTAATTGTGGGCATGCATAAATGATTTTTAAATTGATATACTCTTGGGAGAGCATTAAAGGATATAGAGTTTTTATACTTGATTTTCGTCCACTCACTCTAACAGTTTTAAATGTTTCTCCCCTGGGCCTTTCGTTTTTAAATGCCCAGTGATGCAGGGTTCTTGAGAGGAGGTCGAGCGCGTACGAGAGTCGAGGCATAGTCGATCATTCCGTTGCTGCTTGAAATTCTTTGGGGTAATCCTCTCTGTAGACTGCTCTGACTAACCCGGTTTAGTTAGTTCAGTAGGAAGGGTTGGCCATTTCAAGGGGGTTTCGGTAAGAAGTTCCCTTGAGGTGGTCCCCGCAGGATTTACTTCGGGTAAAAGGGGTTTAACCCGGGGTGGGTCCTGTCAAAAACAAGTACAGACAGTTCCGGAAGCAACACTTGCACACATTTGGTAATTGGAAATTAAAACACGATCCTAATTCCTAACAATCTAACATACTCTCTTCAAGTTAAGAACCTCATTTAAGCTCGAAAACACTACTCTTCGGCATCATGAAAATCATATAGAAAATCATACAAAAAGCAACACAAGCAGAGCAGAATCGAAAACTATGACTATTCACTACATCATCACAGAAATCTAAACAGCCTAAACCAAATTTCAACAAACCACATCGCATCCACAACAAAAAAAACTATCAATCTTCACACAATTTCCAAATCAAACTCAACATTCAATCCTTCAAATTCTACGAAAACTGAAACAAAAACCCTAGCTGACTCACATGGAAGAACTCGAGCTGGTCCTCCAGATTCTCCAGCGCGGTCCGTATCGCATTAAGGCTCTTCGCCTCCCTTATCGCCGCGTCATCCTCCGCCTCCACTCGGAAGTCCTTCACGAACACAAACCCCGCCCGCCTCTCCTCCTCCGCCGCCGCCGCGTCGCCTCCGTAGAAGACTTCTCCGGTAGCGGCGGTGATGGCGTCGTTCTTCTTCTTCTTCTTCTCCGACTTGCGGATGGCCTTGACGGAGTGGAGGAAGTGAGCGCGGGAAATGGAGTGGATGGCTTCGCTGAGCTTATCGTGGAGGTCCCAAATCTTCTCCAGGACGGCTTCGATTTCGTCGATTTCCATGTCCCATTTCATTTGGAGCCACAGGGATGAACAAGACGGTGGAATATGAATGCAACCTCGAGGCCACCGGAGAAGACTTCTCCGGTGAGTCTGGCGAGAATCGCAGGCTCGAGATGGACGAGGAGTATGAAGGCAACCTCGAGGCTACCGGAGAAGACTTCTCCGTCGAGCCTGGCGAGAATCGCAGACCCTTCCGCGCTCTGCTCGATGTCGGACTTGTCCGCACCACCACCGGCAACCGTGTCTTCGGCGGTTTTAGTTGTTAACCTAAAAGGGTAGATTAAGAATTTTGTAAATATAAATAAATTAAATTAATAAAAAATAGAAAGGGGTGTGTGAATAAAAGAAACTGGTGTGTTAATAACACCAGCCTAAAATAACTATTGAAGTTGAGCTTATTTTCTTTTAGAGATTTTGTGATTTCCTTCTTTATAATATATAAATTATAAATAGCTGTTGAAGATGCTCTAACTCAAACAAAATGGTGTGCTGATACTTGAATAGATAAATATGCTCTAAGTGTTCATTTTTTAAAACATTTATTAATACTTACACACTTTATATATGTCAATGAGGTTTGAAATCATAAGCTTAAAGTTGTTAGTTAACCATTTAACCGAAGACACACATGTTCACTATTGGCTGTTATATGTACAAAAAAGATTGCGAGAATGGTAGCCAGACTCGTGAGACGATAAATTGGGAAAGAAGATAAATCGATGAAGATTTGTGCTTCGAGATAGTGTGTGGGTGTGGGTGGATAAGGACCCCCTTTTGCGTTTATAAATTTCCCTTCATTACAAACTCCACCTCCGATTGCCACACGATTTCTACCTTGATCAATCTCTCTTTCTCTCCTCACTTTCATCCATGGATCCTTCCAAGGTACGAATCTCACTTCTTCTTCGATTTATTATGATTCCTTGAGCTTAATTCATCACAGCTTAGTGTTTGAAGCTCTATGGATTGAAATTGTGGAATAAGATTTGATTGGTGTTGTTATGTCATGGTTTGGTTTCATGTGATGCAGTACCTCCCTTCAAGTGCTTACAATTCGCCGTTTTGGACCACCAACTCCGGTGCTCCTGTGTGGAACAACAACTCTTCTCTAACCATTGGACCTAGAGGTACTCTTATATGTTCCTATTCGTTATTCGATTGCACAACTCTATCCTGTTCTTGTTTCATAGTGTTCTTTTTCTTTCTGTGAAGTTTTTGATTGGTTAATAGCCAATATTAGTTTATCGTTTTAGGGAAACGTATGCTTTGAAAATAAAAATGAGGATTGAACTAAATATCCTAATCAAATGTATCCATTTTATGTAGTTTCATAGGAATGGATAAAAAACAGACCTTTACTTAATTATAGGGAGTGTAATTCATGGTTAGATGTATATGCAGAGTATTGGAAGCTTAGTAGTTGCATGTAAGTAGATGTTTTTTTTTCTAGGAAATTAACAGTTGTCTGTTTTCAGGTCCAATTCTCCTTGAGGACTATCATTTGGTTGAGAAACTTGCCAATTTTGATAGGGAGCGAATCCCGGAGCGTGTTGTCCATGCTAGGGGAGCCAGTGCAAAGGGATTTTTTGAGGTCACCCATGATATTTCTCATCTTACATGTGCTGACTTCCTTCGAGCCCCTGGAGTGCAGACACCTGTCATTGTGCGTTTCTCAACTGTTATCCACGAGCGTGGCAGCCCTGAAACCCTGAGGGATCCTCGTGGTTTTGCAGTGAAGTTTTACACCAGAGAGGTGAGGTTGATGATAATCGATAATGAATGACCTCAACATCCTGAATTTATCTGTATAATCATTACTTAGATAGACATTAGTGAGTATCATAATTGTGTATAATGGATTATATGTGTCATCACTGTCATGATGTTGAATGACCTCAATATACTGAAACCTAGCTGTATAACAGTAACTGAGACATTGTCAGAATCATATAATTGGTGAAGGTGGTGTTCATGACAAACTATGCAGAATACCATTCTGTTATATCAAAATTCTTTTGCAACCTGTTGTGCAGAATGTTGGTTTCTTGCTAATATGGTTATTAGTTTCATGTAGTTGTAATTGGGTTGTTTTCACATTGCAATGGTTACTCATAATGTGCATCATTCTTCACATAGGGCAATTTTGACTTGGTGGGAAACAATTTTCCTGTCTTCTTCGTCCGTGATGGAATGAAATTCCCAGACATGGTCCATGCTCTCAAGCCTAACCCGAAGTCTCACATCCAAGAGAATTGGAGGATCCTTGACTTCTTTTCCCACCAGCCAGAAAGTCTGCACATGTTCACCTTCCTATTTGATGATCTGGGAATTCCACAAGATTACAGGCATATGGAAGGATCTGGTGTTAACACATACACTCTTATCAGTAAGACTGGGAAGGCACACTACGTGAAATTTCACTGGAAGCCCACATGTGGAGTCAAGTGTTTATTGGATGAAGAGGCTATTAAGGTTGGAGGATCTAATCATAGCCATGCTACCCAAGATCTCTATGACTCGATTGCAGCTGGGAACTACCCTGAGTGGAAACTTTACATTCAGACAATTGATCCCGACCATGAGGACAAATTTGACTTTGATCCGCTTGATGTGACCAAGACTTGGCCTGAGGATATTATCCCCCTGCAGCCAGTTGGCCGTTTGGTTCTGAATAGAAATATCGACAACTTCTTTGCAGAGAATGAACAACTTGCATTCTGCCCTGCCCTTGTTGTCCCTGGTGTCTATTATTCAGATGATAAGTTGCTCCAAACTCGGATCTTCTCATATGCTGATACTCAGAGGCACCGTCTTGGCCCAAACTATCTGCAGCTCCCAGTTAATGCTCCCAAGTCTGCACACCACAACAATCACCATGAGGGACTGATGAATTTCATGCACAGAGATGAGGAGGTAAATTGTTATTACTGATCCCTTCCAGTTTGCATTTGCTTAACGTCCTTTTTCTCAATGAATGCTGTTGCTGTACACTCCCATTGCAGTAGAAGCAGAGATGTTGCTCTAATACTATGCTTTATTTTATTCACCTCAATTTGCCCTTATTAGAAGTTTTATTGTTACTTTTTAGGTTAATTACTTTCCTTCAAGGTTTGACCCTGTTCGTCATGCTGAGAGCCACCCCATTCCTCCTGCTGTCTACACCGGAAGGCGTGAGAAGGTCGGTTTTTATTTATTGATTTTGAGTTCTCCGATTTCCCCTTTACAGTGTCATCTGCATGCAAATCATATTTTTGGCTTTCCTTCCCCTCTTTTTTTCTAGTATTCCAGCACAGCTGATATCTTTTATTTGTTAGTCGAATAGAAATCATATATAGACTTTGTAAGACCTGCTTCAACACATGGCACAGCTATGCACTTCAGTAAACATATTCTCTCTTGAGAAGCCCATGACTTCTGAGAAATCCCACAACATATATCTCCTTATTGTAGGGTTTTCGAGTTGTATGCATCTTTAATTAAAGTGTTTATGCTGGCTTTGTTGGTCATGCAGCGCATCATTGAGAAGGAGAACAACTTCAAGCAAGCTGGAGAAAGATACAGATCTTTTGCACCAGACAGGTACCTTTCCCTATGATATCTATACAAATAATGAAATAAATATATATACTTGGTATACGTTACATCCTTTTATTTTCTCTATTTCAGGCAAGAACGGTATATCCGCAGGTGGGTAGACGCCCTATCCGACCCACGTTGCACCCATGAGATTCGCAGCATTTGGATCTCATATTGGTCTCAGGTGAGTCTTTTTGCCAAGTATCACTATGAATTTGTAGAGTTGAACATCATTCTATATAAGAAATGAGAGTTGGTATTAGGTTGAAGGAGTCATGTTCTGATGCTATATGATGGTATTGACAATGCAGGCCGATAAATCTTTGGGTCAGAAACTCGCATCTCATCTCAATGTTAGGCCAAGCTTTTGAGTGACACTGAGCCCTTCAAGTTTGGGCGAGAAAACATACGGAGGGAGGATAAATCACATGTCAAACTTGTAGTCCTTTTAAATATGTTACCTAAATCTTGAATGTAATGTGACCTGTTACGGCAGTGTAATAAGTGCCAGTCACATGTGCCGATTTCATCTTGTTTCTGAACATAGCATACATAATATTGGTCACTTATACATGCCTAAATTGCTTGAACTTACATATTGCCTGTTATGGTTTCTGTGATGTGAAATTTCAGTGGACGATCGAAGCAGGATGTGGGTAGTTGCTTGGTTCTCATTGTCACTGTTTGAACTTTGAACGTGAACATCCTGCTTTGATTTCGCATTGAAATTCTACATTGCACAGAATTTGATGAGGTAATGTGCACTGGTGAAAACTGCACATTTGCGTACCCAGGATGGAAATAAGCTTGAATGTTCTCATATAAAGAACGACAAACTCAAAATATTTTCAGACAAACTCAATATTTCAGAGACTCAATGCAAAGTGTAAGAATGTTCAAAATATGAATGCTCTCACCAAAAAAAGAAGAAAAAATTGTCGCTAATTGGGCCCATTAGGATGGTCTTTGACACTAATCAACTACATATGAAATTGCTTGAGCAACTTGTTAAGCTAACTCTTGACCCTTCAATTTCATACTGAAATATCAAATTCTTTTGTTCAAAAACTTATGAGATTGCTTGAGCAACTAGTCAAGCTCTAAACCTTAATTCCACACATTTGCCAGAGAGGATCTCTTGACGAATTCGTTTGAAGGCGCCATGTCCAAGTATGAGGAGTATTTGGATTACGATGACGAAGCAAAAGGTTCTTTCCCGATCAATTGTAGACGTCCCAATGCTCATGGAGGCCTTAGCTCGAATCCGAGTTTCACCTTAGAGGTACACATTCGGTTTATATTTTTGTTTTTTCGTTTTCTCAATTACTACTTATGCAAAGGTTTCTTTGTTTGGATATTGGTTATAGTATTATAATTGTTAGTTTTTGGTATTTGATTGTTGGAGTGGGAAGGTAGGTTGGATATTGGCATGAGCAACAGTGTGACAACTTCCATTCGAGGGTTGATTCGGGACACAGCCATCGGTAGAACCAAAACTACAGATAGAGCCGATCGTGCTACTGTTGTTAAGGTGCGCGCCACCAAATATACTTCACCCTCTTTCGGTTTAGAACTATATATGTTACTTCATTTTGTTTCAATGATTGTGCCTTGTGTTCCCCAGGTATTCGATTTCAGAACCAGTTGCATTATGAGGAAAGTGGAGCACCGTGATGTATACAAAAAATTACACGGCTGCATTTCTACTGGGAAAGAAGTATGTTGGATGCAGAATCTTTCATTTAGCTCCTGAATGTAATGTCTCTCTTTTGTAATATTGGATCATTCCTTCTTGAGCAGGCAAATGTTTATCATGCAATCAGTTCTGGTGGCCAGGAACTGGCAATCGAAGTGTTCAAAACGTCCGTTATGGATTTTAAGTAAGTTCTGCCGCAATTTTGGGACTAATTATGTGTTTCAGCAATTTTGAACTGTGCTATAGTGCTAGTACCAAAGACATGCATATGATGCATCCTTTTGGCTTTTGATGAGATGTATAGGCGTTGTACATCGACAAAGGGACTAACAATATATAATGCTCATTGCTGTCCGCATCTTCTGAAATACACTTTCTTTCCTTCAATTATTTCTGTTTCCCTCATGTATATATTGTCATTTTTTCTCATCAAAATTTCTATCGATCTTTTTTTATAGTCGATTCTGATGGGATATGGACCATGCAATCTAAGAGCACCATCATAAGAAAAAGAAATATAAACATATTTTCACAGTTTCTAGATCCTAATGTTTTCCTGGTGTGTTTACATAAGTTTACATAATAGTTTAACGAAAATTATTCGGTGCAAACCGGCGGCGACCTGCCACACTGTCTAATCATCTTAAAATACTCTCTCTAACTAAAATATAACTCTTTTTCCTTTTGTTGAATAAACTTAATATAGGGACAGAGCTAAATACCTAGGAGACTTTCGATTCAAAGGCGTATTAAGAACGAAAAATCCCAGGAAAATGATGAAGATGTTGGCTGAAAAATAAATGAGGAATCTGAGGAGGTAAAGCAAACAATTATTTTGATTTCAAGTCTGATCGTATTTTTCCCCAGCCCTCTTATCAGAATGTTTATGATACTGCTGGTTGCAGCTATAGACCTGACCATGTGATTTTGTTATGGAATTGGTTTTATCATGATAAATGATTACATTAGAGATGGTTTGTAAATTGCAGGATAAAAGATGCAGGATCAGATGCCCTACTGTACATGATAAAAGTCTTGACCATGGATTTCATAGGCATAAATATACGACGTCTTTTCTCCTAAATGGATATCTTAATTATTATAGGTACCTAGAAACTAGCAACTGCATCTTGAAACCACTTCCCGTGACCATGCATACCTGCTTGCATTTTTCTGCCAGCCTTTTTTTCCGACAAGGGCCGGCTCTAGTCTTCATAACATGCTTTGTTACTTGGAGTGAAATGTGCTCGTATAAAGGCAGGGTGTGCAGCACCTCTTATGAACGATGCTAAATTACCATTAGACAAGCTGCGAGAAAGTTATCGGGAGGTGTGTTCCTATCCTTGATTACAACATTGTATGTTAATGGTTGTTTTGTATATTTGTTATGGCGGTTTGAGGAACTATACTTGTCTTAATGTTTCGCAATAGCAACATAGTGAAGCGCTTTAACGTCAATTTTTTGTGTATTTTGTTAAACAAGGGTTCTGTTTTTTGATTGTTTTATTTACTGCTGGAATGACTTGTATTGTTTGGTTGAGGACAATAATTATCATGCGGATGTTATATCAGAAGGCCATACCGACCTCAGTGAATTCAACATACTTTACTTTGAGGTTAGTATTGCAATGAACTCTTGAGATCATGCACAGTGCAGCATGAAATATTATCTTAGTTCCTCATATCTTTATGGCAGGGGCACCAGTACATCATTGATGTTTCTCAAAAACATCATCAGTAAGAAACTTAATTTTGTCATTGTATTCGTATAACAACTTCATCGGAGGCCATAGGTGTTGGCCTTAAAAATACCAAGATAGTACCAAAACTCTGTGCACAAGAATTCAAAATTTTTAAAAATTTCAGAGTAGCTGATTTCTGTCCCTATGTGCCCCCCAGTTTTGGTGTCCGAAGTTGGCAAATGAAGGAGAGTAAAACTTGATTCAAGCCCCCCATATATGTAAGCATGAATATAGAGCATTCCTGTGTGCATTCGCCAAGCTATTAGTGTATGCAAATCCGTTCGACATAGTCACAAACACAAGACACCGATTCTCAAGCATTCTGACCTTCCGGTACTCAAACTGTCATAACTCTCTACTGGAATGTCGGAATCACAAACCGTAAATTGCTTTAGAAACTAGACATCCATGCCTTTCTACCAATTGCAGCTTGCTCACTGATTCGCTCAGGATCTTCCTAGGAATATCTGCAAAGTTACGGCACAGGATCTGCTACTGAAATTGGTTGAACTGCAACACTGCAACTGTTTAGTTTTGACGTTCTTAGTGAGGTGAAGGAGGATAGCGAATCTTGAGTATCAAGATCCCTAAGCATATAAGAACATGTATAGAAGGAACAAGTATACATTCGCCAGCCAAACAAGACCTTCAATGCCCATTCGCCACACATATATGCATGCTGTCAATTTTGCGTTCATTCTGACCTCTCTGTCTTCAAACTGCAATAACTTTTTACTGGAACGTCGGAATTACAAGCCGTAAACTCCGTTAGAAACTAAACATCCAGGGCTTTCCACACATATGCAGCTTGCGAACTAGTTCTTAGTAGATCATCACCGGTGATCCAATGAAGTTGCTGCACAGTAGTATAGGCTGCTGAAAACGTGTCTTCTGACTTTCCGAGACTCAAACTGCCATAACTCTCTCTTGGAGCATTGAAATTGCAAGTCAAAAATTGCGTTGGAAACTAGAAATCCAGGGATTTTCGTGCATATGAAGTTTACCCTCTAACTCTTCCTGGATCTTCCCAGTTTATTCCGTGAAGTTGCAACATAGAAGCAGCTGTTGTAAATTTGCTGAATTGCAAACTTTCTCTGAATCTTCTATACTCTACTGGCAGAATGACTGTAACTTTGAAACACATATATTGTTTCTAGAATCTAAGACCACATAAATAGAGCTCTAATATTATAGTACATAATTCAAACCTCTGTCAAGTAAAAACATTGTCTTGCATTTCAGCAAAACACATAATCTCTTTTTTGTATTTTTTTTTCAATGCAAGAATTGAAACGAAATTAAAATGGCTAGATACAAAGTAAATAGGGAAACTCATCATGAATTAGTTACCCTTTGTAAGTCTACGGGGGTGGCCATCAATGCTTCACTCCAAGCCTTGACGTTTTGATATTGACAGCACGGTGTTCTCTTTGATGAGCATTTCCAAGAACTGAGCAAATGTGTTTAGTATCAACGACTTGAAAACTTTCAAAGGGTTGTTGATCGTAAGGAATGCTGCATACCCCCCATGCATCTTCATTGTTATTTGACAAAACATGATTATCAATTGCACCTTTGCGGGTGGTTCAGTGTGGAAATTCGTCTTGTCGCCGACTACCATGTCGTAGTGTATAGTGTAAACTGATGCAGCCACATATTAGTCTTCATTAAACACCACTTGCTGGTTCATATTCTCAACAAGGGACTCCAAGTAATCGAACTCTTCTGCTTTAGACTTGCTGATTTTGGAGCCAAGAGCCAACCTGTAGTCATCATCGTATTCATCGTAGGTTGTCTCCATGTCAAATAGCAATCACCACATATTGGTGACTTAACTTCTACCTCAGACATAGGCATACTCCTGCTATAAACATCATTGAGGACCATCTGTTCAGCTTGACATGTGTCCATATATACAGTATCATGCGCGAACGGAATGACTTCGCCTTTGGAGCAGCTTTGTTGGTTGTCGACTTCATTGCTGTACTCCTTATGAGATTCACCATAAATTGGCAAATCAATTTTTTCTGACATGATCAGAGAAAATATTTCGTCACTAAATTGATCAGAAACCGATTCAATCTCTTTGGCGAGAGTATCTTCGTCAGCTTTAGGTTCTACTTCTTGAGATTGTAAAACCTCTTGGTTAATATTGCAAACATCATGGTTTGCTTCATCCTGCAGCTTTGTTGTCTTCTAATTTGCTGCTTTAACTTCTTTGTTAGGCTGATCTATGGAAGCATTTATCCGATCCGCGGTTGAATTGATTTTATCAATTTGCTCAATGATAGCCTTCAATTTCTGCTTCAACTCATCGTCCATGATCACCTCACTACAACCAGTTGACTGGTAATCATCCGAAACGTGAAATCGTTTCTTCTACAATCCTGACACGTTATGTCCCACTGGGCGTGCCAAATGTTCGGTGTGAAAATGGATTTTCTTCGAACAACCAAGCTTGAGGGCATGCCAGTACCTATGGGTCAGGTATAACCTTGATCTTGATGCGTGTTCGCCTTCTGACTTCTCTTCAAAGGACTGTATACAGGCGTTGGTCAAGCCTACATATAGGTTCTATAGACCTAGCTGAAGAGCAACTAGGATTTTTCTCCTCTCCTTGCGAAGCAGACGTATCTTACTCGGACCGAAGTGGTTGAGCAGAGCTATAATTCAGGATTGCAGGTCGTTCGCCAAAGGATCATCTGAAAAACCAGGGATATTTGCTAGAGTTCTCACTCCAACAATGGTTTTGCGGGTATTCACCTACGGATATGGCTTTATGAAGAGGTGATAGATTGTTTGCTCACGGATGAGGCTTGGTGAAGTAGAAGCGGGTAGTGCTCACGGATGAGACTTTGGTGAGGTAACAACGGATAATGCCGACGGGTCGGGCGGGCTTTGGTGAGTAGCAACGGGGAATGCCTACGGATATGGCTTTGGTGGACAAAAAGACTCGAGGAATCTTTCTGGTAGAGGTGCTCCGGAGAGGCTTGTTTTGCAGTGTGCAAAAGTTGTGTTGAATCGTTGAGATGTGTCTGTCTCTATATCTTGACCCCTTTATATAGTGAACACTAGGGTTTGTTCTTCCTTGTGGATCAATGCATATCAAATCTTCTTCAGATCTTTAGAGGATTCCTTAAGCAACTGCAAATCCTTACCAAACATGATTTCAAATGGAAAGAGAATCTTTACAATTACTTAGACTGCAAGAATCGGTCCAATAGGCTCGAGAAGTTATTATTCGCCAAGAAATATTATTTTGACCCAAACACTCACCGTTCACTGCAAATCGAAGGATGATAACCTCGGTGAACATGAACTTGCGTATGGTGAGAGCTATGAGTTCAAGTTTAAGACAAACGTCGGCCTCGGGACTTGGAGCAACACATTGTTTTTCTGCGATTTTCGATGGGGAATACGCTCAAAAGGTTCAATATTTTTGATGGTTTGAGGGATCATTGCACAGAATGCTGTTATAAGGTGCATACAAGACTCGTGTTTCATTTGGAGTGAAGGCTTCTGCATACACAAACCGTGGAAGAATGAGTAATCGGAACCCTGAATGGGATTGAAGGTGATAGCTATCGCTAGTGTGTTCATTGAACGTCCATGATTTTGTGATGTAGCTAGCACACAGTTAATAATAAATCTTCCTGTTATTGTCCCATCAATTGTATGTCTCTCATAGTTTTTCCTAGTGTCGTTCGAACGTTAACAAATTCATAAAATTAGGGATGGACACAAAATCCCATAAACCTAAACCCGTCCCAGTCTGTCCCAAAATTTTTTGGAACGGGATTTAAATCTCAAAACATTAGACCTATCTCATCTCATCCCGTCTATATACAACGAGATGGATAATTCAAGTCCTATTTAGGCTCGTCCCTTCCTGACTGTTCAAAAGATTAATTTTTATTGATTAAGATGTGATTTGAGTCTTACATTTAAGTGTTTTGACCTTAACTTTGTTTCTTTAAGTTACTAGGCCGTCTCCAATTCAATAATTGTGATGTTTGATACTTTAATTTGTTGATTGTTGTAAACTCTCTTTTTGCACCGTAGTAGTAATGATAGATTTTGAGAAAGTAAGCAGTATAAACTCTCTTATAACACTGTCTTGTACTTGCAAATATGTTACAAGTACATGTTAATACTTAATTGAGTAAAGAGCACTATAAAAATATGGACTATTTCTTTTGCTAACAAGTTTATCTTCAACTTTTTTTTATCTGAAATTGGGCCCGTCGTGTCATCTCATCTAGTCCCAACCAAGATAGGGTCCAGATGGGATGAAATCTAAAAATCGTAAAGTCTGTCCCAACCCGTCCTGGTTTCAATATCTAGGATGGACCGTGGGATTAGTTCTATCATGTCTCATGTCTGGCCCTACATAAAATAGCATAGGTGACCGATGCTTCATTTCATCTAGTTAATTAGCACTTCTTTTTTTGGCAATAAAGAAAGCTCGTAAGGCAGGGAGGAAGGGGACACCAAGCCAAGACCTCTTAAAAGAAACAACAAAAGTCAACTAAATCATAAACAATAATAATCAAAACCATTTAAATCGAAGATCTAGACGCGCGTAGGATAAACGACTCATGAATTTCTTGTTAATTATGACTTACTAATTAGATGATTATCATGGAGTTTTCTACACCTAATTCTTATAAGTCGTAACTGTGGTTAGACAGATCCTCTAATTAAGCAATGTTCTTTTTTACGTAAATAAGAACATAAACTTAAGTTTGAGTTTAGTTACGACTAACCAAATCCTCTGAGATGGGAAGAGGAGAACAATAAATAAATAAATAAATAAATAAATAAATGCATAGCTAAGAGTGAGGCTTTAGTGTGGTTAAACATAATAAACAAGTATTACTCTATTCTCCCTTGTATTTTGGTACAGTGACATTGGTCTTCCTCATACAAGTGACTAAGCTAGTAAGAGGTCAGAAGTTTTGGCTCACGCGCACTGAGTAGTGTGCGTGAGCATAACCCTTAATGAGGTTACCACACATAATTCGCACAAGCTATCCGCTTACTCACAGTAGTTTGTCCCACTCAGCTGAGTGGGATGCTAGCACTCCACCCTCAAAGCAAGTCCACCCTCTGGGTCTTCGTTGGGAAGACCTCGGTCGTGGGTGAGACCTGGGTCGCCACGTGACAGTGAAATTGGACTCCAGTTTCCACCCACGATTTAGTTTCTAGGTTGCCAAAATTTTTAATAAATGTATGACAAAATTTATGAATTTTTTTAAATAAATAGTAGTACTAGGGGTATGAAGAATTTATGAAACTAAGAAATTTTTTTGTGAGATCTAAAAGAGGTGATAGGTATTTCCAAACTTGTTACTAATCTTTTCCAATTTTTTTTCAATTAATATTCTTTTGCATTTTGCATGTACCCCATTCATTTTGCATAGGGAAAATGGTCCATACAATACCTGAGGTTTCAACCATTCTAAATTTTCGTACCTCAAGTTTAAAAAACTTCAAAACGATACCAAAAGTTTTGACCCCGACCGAATTTTTGTACCTGGACCCGTTAGCATTGTTAATGTCGTCAAATTTCGAAAGGTAGAATAGTCTTTTTCTTTAATCAATTTGTTTACCCTCTCCACCTCTGGTCTTATTCCTCTGCATTCTTTGCCTCTTGACATCTGGGTTGTTCGGTTTGTGGGTTTGAATGAGTTAACGATTAAGAGAAATTAAATAATGATTAAAAGGTCCACTTCCAGATTTTGATCCGAAAATCAACCTTGCATTAGGAGAATTTCTTCAAAATTTAGTTCTTCTCTAAACCCAAGAACAAATAAAACTTTAATTACTTAATTCAAATTGAAAGAGATTTCCAATTTTTAAAGTGATTAAACTGAGAGGAAACCCACCAATGGAACACCCAAATAAGAAACTCTGGGGTTTTCAAGTCGATGTGTTGCGTTCTTAGATCTGGAACCCATCACTATCAATGACGTTAAGATTTATGGGTTAAGATTTGCAGCTCTGTTCTCTCATCCCACCACCACCATTGCCACCACAACCCAACAAACTTCTGATCCAAACCATGTCTGGGTTCTAAATTAGCTTTTAAATTGAACACAGATGACTACGAACACTTTCATCACTTTAGAATGAAAAACTGAATTTAAAATATTGAACACCAGATCGGCTTAGCTCACCTTATATTGTATGATGGATAGTTAAAATAGTGAACATAAAATGAAAATTTTCAAAAGATAACAAAAACAAAGGAGTTTCTCTCAAGTATCACAAGATCAAAAAAAGTTTTATGAAACCCATCTCAAATCAGCCATCAAACAAATAAAATAATCCCTCATCAATTAATTGAATAAAAAAAAAGATTAGAAATAAGCTCAGAAACATGAACCAAAATGTTGGTGATCTAGATGAGGCTTTAGACATACCATCAAATCAAAAACCCAAAACAACTATAAGAGAGAGAGAGAGAAGGGGGAGGACAAAGACGATGTCAGCAGTTTTAGTCAAGATGAGAAGTTTGTTTTTGTGCCCACAGGAGAGGGAGCTGACAATTCAAGTTTTCCGGTGCGCATAGACATCAGAGCATCATCGGATTAAAACCACCCCAAAAAATAATACTGGGTAGCTATTATTAAGCTTTTAGAAGAGCTACACCGAGACACCAATGTTGTTCGAGGAGCTGGGTGTAGAAAAGCAAAAGGAAGTTCGGTCAATATCGGTGAGCTAAGCCGATCTGGTGGCAAAGAATGTAGAGGAAGAAGACCAAAGGTGGAGAGGGTAAACAAATTAATTAAAGAAAATGACTATTCTACCCTTTAAAATTTGGTCGGAGTCAAAATCTCATGTATCGTTTTGAAGTTTTTTAAACTTCAATACGGTACCTTAAATTGGTTGAAACGTCAGATACTGTATAGATCATTTTCTGTTTTGCATATTAGTTCATTTTGCAAGCCGACGCGGGGCTAGGACCCATCCATTTTGCATGTGCTGACAAGTGTTTGTTGCACGCAGTTTTGATTGGAGGACGTTCCTCCGTGCATTTCACGCGTTTGTGGCACATCCCTGACGCAACTGCTTTTCGCAGCAACGTGGGTGACGTCAGGTTCATGGGTGCGCTCAGGCTGAGTTGGCAAAGACCTGGGTTACGAAAAGTTGTGACCTGGGTCATGGGTCTGACCCAGGCGAAGGCCCAATGAAGGCTGGGTTATGATTTATTTCATGGGTAAACTTTTTTTAGCTGTATCTTCTGTTGAGGTGGCTGAAGACCTGGGTCACGTTTTGGAGGTAAGGGTGGACTTGCTCTCCTTATTGTAGTAACGAGTTTCGATTTCAAGCTTAAACTGAGTTTTGATGTTAAACTTCACTCTACCAATCTAGTGTCACGTTGATCATACTTATCGTATGGCCTACAAAATGCAATGTATATGAAATTCACTTGTAGACGTGTTGGTTTTATCTGTCCTGTATGGTCGACAATTTTGACACCATTCTATTTCCTAATTTTCTTCTGTTATCAGCAAGAGTTGCACATAATTTACATGTTGAGCTACTTTGATGTCTATCACGCTGTAGTCATACACAAAAGATGAGCTGTAAGAGAAATAGGAACTATTCTAGTCACCAAACTAGCTTCTTAGTTCTTATTGTTGTGATGGTACAGAAGGCCGATCTTGTTGCTGCTCCCTGAGCACACATCTTGAGGGTGGACCAAACATGCTCAACACCACCTGCGATCAAAATGATGTTAGGCACTTGCGGAAGATATACAAGTCCATGATTTTATTAGAGAAAACTGCATTGTAAATTTAATTGTATCAAGGATGCCACGGACATGCCCGCGAAAATGTACTACTTACCGGCAAAAATACAAGCCCATGTAAGAAACCAAGAAGAACTAATGCTAGATACATTTGAAAGTAATACACCTGGAAAACAAAAGATGACATTATGAGAGGGTGAAGACAGTAACGGTCAGTGTAACTGAATATTGATAATTAAAACAAGTACCACAAATATTTCTGTTCTTGAGAAACAAAGCACAACAACCCCAACTAACTTCGTAAGTGTAATTCCACTGCAAAAGCATAATACTGTTAGACATTGATACAGAAATGGCAACATAAAGTCAGAGAAAGTTCTACTTCTTAATCAAGCATCATTCAGTACAGACTACAGAAGATGTTCTAAGAGATGCATAAGGAAAGAACCAGGAATATTTTTGCAGCAACCACAACAGTTAAATATGTATTTACAACTAAACAAATGCCCTGGGGATCTGAACATACATCAGCTCTATTTTATTTGCATGAACATCAGCTCTTTGTAAATTAAATACATCCACACCAAATAAAAACAAAAACAAAGGTACCTGAAGACAGATGCACCCATTGTAGCCAGAGCCTCCTTCATCCGTTGATCTCTATCTCCAGTGCTAACCTGTACGAGAAATGCTCAATACAAACTAGCAGATGAAATGCACCAATAAATACCAACAATAACTCAAAAGTCAATCTAAACCAACACCACCACCCCCACCTCATTTTTTCCCAATCTGAACCATATGAATGTTATGTAAAGATTCCCATAACTGAGAATAGGGGCACATAATTTTTTCCCTTTATCTTGAAATGGTATAGGCCAAGGTCAGAACCTAGTGCATTTCACTAGCCAACAAATCCTTCTCCAAGAAGGAAACAATAAGCAGTTAAAGTTAAATGTTTAATAGAGGAACACTGACCGAGAAAGCATGTGTCATATGCACACAAAACTCAACAGAAATGCCCACTGCCATAACAAGGTTAACAACAGAGACTGCATTTAATTGAATGTGAAGAATCGCCATCACGCCCTGTAGAAGGTTGTCTTGTCAGAAAATATAATGACAGAAGTTTTTTTGTTTTAAATATGACAGAAGATTTTTCTTCTAAGAATACAAATTTTAAGAAGGAAAGTTGCCAAAAAAAATAAGGAAAGCTCACCATGAGATCTACAACAATCATTGCCAAAACCAATAGGATAATTCCCGAACTCCAGAAGCTACAAAATCAAATTTAGAGTAAAGGTCAACAAATCATCCATAAATAAAAAATAATACCTTTATCTGTTTAGAAAGCTGAACACCAGAAGCAGTTTATCACTTATTATTGTAATTAAAATATGTGTCAAGAGTACCTGCATGTGATGACTAGGCACACGATAAATACAGCACCTGGTAAAACACAAAATATTAGGGCTATTTTTCACTAAAAACAATACTATTTCAAAGTTTTAGTTTTGTGAGTTTTCTGTTGTTTTGATCAGTTAAATAAAATTAATTATCCAGAGTTCTCATTTATAGAGGTTTGAAAGATAACTAACCAATAGCTATAGAAAGGCTCATAAGTGCTGTTTTCCAAATATCAAGGTACTGCTCAAAGAACATGTAAAACACCGAATATGGGAATACCTCGATCTGCAACAAAGAAACATCAGTTCACCCTTTCAAAAAAGAAAAAGAAAAAAAGAAACATCAGTTCAGTAGACATAGAGCCAGAAGCCCAGTGGCTAACCAGTAGTATATTCTAATAATCTGGCTTAATTGCATACTAAATAACTTGTGGGAGAATTCAGCACAAGTGGATTACAGAAAATGACTTTTCTCTGAAATCAAGTGGAAAGAACCAGCTTTGATGGTAATATAACCAAAAATGATATACAAATACTCTTTTCAGAAGCCATGAATTGACCCATCTGTAAAGAGACAGTTGTACCCGCACCAAAACTCTTAAAAAGAGGAGAAGGGTGGGGGAGTTGTTTTTCAAACTTCTCAAAAATAAGTCACTGTGCATACTTCCCATATGGATCAGTTCATCAAGAGAACAAAATTGGTTTCAGTTATAAGAAAAGAGAAATTTATATCCACACTACATGGGCATGATTGTGTATGGAACACATCATCATTACATTTATGGCATTACAGCATGTACCTTGCTGAAGCTTGTAACTCCTTGCTTTACATTATCAAAATACCAACAATTTATACAGCAAGTAGCCTTGAAATCTTACCTTCAAAGAATCTGATATTCTAGAACAGAGCTCTCGGGCAGCCCTCATTGAGTTTACATAGTCAACCTAGAACAGATCATGAACAATCAAATTATGTGGATCAATATGATAAAGGGAGAAAGAAAAAATAGACGATTAATTTTGTTTCTATTGATTATTTCCCATACCTGTTTGTTGAGAGGTGTATGATATGTACGAAATGATGATGCTTGAATAATGCCACTTTCGTAGCCTGGTGATAAGTATATCAAATAGCAAGCCAATCAGATTCTATTGTAAATCAATGTGGAAGTCATCATAAAGCAAAATACCCATTTCCCAGACCTTTCAATTCCACACTGCTAGTGTAAGCTCCATGGCCACCTTTAGCACAATCTGAAGAGGGTAGAGCATCAAGGAACCATGGAAGTTTTTCTTTAAATTGTGTTGTAGATGGACGACCATTAAGCAGATCCGAGTGACGAAAACACTGACAACTCCAGAAATAAAAATCAGAAATGATACAGATGGTAAATTTAGTAAGCATTTCCATTGTGCAGTGCATTTCAATTACCGTAGTACAGTCTTTGCATACTCCACCCAGGCTACAGGAACCATCAGAGGAAGAACAGCAAGGAGGCTGGCAGATAGCTTAATTTTAGTATCAATGGGATTACAGAAACCAAGACAAAACAACATGAAATGGGGTCTACACGATGTGTAAGATGACATGTAACAGCTTAGTCTTGTAACTCTTTTTGAATATTTATTCTTGTAAGCATCTATATAGTTAATCCAAGACGCATGTGTAACATTAATCATTAATAACAACTAAATATACAAATACACGCACCACAAAATACCAGTCACAATGACATGGGAAAATAAATGGAGTTGACCACATTTCACTCGTTTCAGAATAAGTTAACTACTGATAGAACGCGAGTTAATAATATGTAAAAATGAAATAACAAGTTACTGTTCCACGTTTCCAAAACAAACAACGAAGAGAAATATGCAAGTTCTCATCTAATAGAAATTCTAAGGTCAGACCATGATTTCATATTTACACTAAAAACTACAATTTCTCAGTACCATAGGTCCAGGACCCTGACTTCATATATTACAGATTACACCAGACTAATCAAAGTATCATTACCTGATCATCTGGAGGACAATAGGTTGCATTTGTAAACTTCCGACAGCACCCAAAAGCTTCTGGGGAGATCCACACAAGAAAATCATCAAGCCATGAAGCAGCAGGCTTAGCAACGTAACTTGATGCTGGAATTAAGGATGCTCTTGCAATCTACATAAGCAAAGGACAAATTATAAGGACTTGGAAGTTAGAAGATGGTTTGAATGACATGGAAATTAGAAGATGCTTTGAATTTGCAAAAACACAAAGGAAAATTCATATACATGCACAACAACAATTCAAATACATACAAACAATGAGATGTACACAGAGAATACAAACTCATATGTTCCGAAGTAAAGATACTCATGCATCTGAAGAAGCAAACACACAGAGAATACAAACTCATATGTTACGAAGTAAAGATACTCATGCATCTGAAGCAAAGAACAGAAAAGCCACAGTATATTTATTGAGCAACAAAAGACAGACAGTTGTTCCTCAAATCAGGTTCCAGAAAGCATCACATTGCTTCATCTAAAAAGAGCATCACATTGCAAGACAAATATGGCCTTGATGTCTGAACCACCCTGCTGCTTGTTCAAAGGACAAAAAGAAAATTTTTCCAAGCTTGAGCATGTTGCAGTAGGCTCGTGGTTCACGAGAGAGTGAATCCTTGTGCTCTTGTGTACAGGCAAAAATCATGAATTTTTGATGCATTTTCAGTCCACTTTGGTATTTACTCCAAATTGAATTAGGAGTATCTTAACGTTATTTAGGAAGCCTATAAATGACAATTTGAGATACTAACCTTTGGTTGCCAGTTTATCTGTTTTAGTTCAAACTCAACTGAGAAAAAGACTAGGTAAGTTGAGAGACTGAGCTTTGGGTGTAGGGATTTTCTAAGAGAAGGATTGAGAAGCATGAGAGATTATAGTGTGAGGAAGAACCTATTTCTTCTTAATCATAATGGTCATTGTGGCATGTGATAACAATTGCATTTCTGATTTCTTTACATTTCTTTTGCATAGTCTCAGTTTATACAATTTTGGGGCAGTTTAGGTTAGTAATTTGATTGGTGAATCTCTTAATAGAAAGAGTGAAGGTAATGGATGGAGAAATCCAGAGTGTTTTACATCTTACTTTATCCCTTCTCATATTGCAAATTCAGTAGTGTGGGTTGTAAAATATAGTCTTAACGGACATAACTACCAAAGTCATGGTCCACAAGGAAGATAATACGTAACTACCGTATTAAAACAATAACCTAAACAACATTACATAATTCATTAACTATACAGAGATAACTCAAATATTTATTTACAAGTTGAGTCAGTTTACACAATGGTAAAATGCAATCAGCTCAAGTAAGAAAGATACTTAAAAACAAAGAAATGTGTATGATGAGCTATGATTATCAGATCCAATTGAACAGTGCCTGAAAGCTAAAACTTGTCATACCTCATTCAAAAGAGATTCCGAATCACATTGGCTAATGGAGCACAACTGGTTTGTATGTCTTGATTCTGGACTGAGGAGCCGAGAAACATCAGCAGATAGAAGATTTTCAAATGATGGAAGTGTTAAGATTGGTGTTGTACATAAAACAAATGCAAAACAACAATAGACATGAAAGTTCAACAAAGGATATAAGGTAAATTTCAAGACTGCAAGCAGTTTATCATAGCTGTTCACATGTAGATATCTACACCAAAGATTTATTTGATGCCAATTACTTTAGGAAGAACTCAGTTTGATTCCAGATGACCATCATTAGACTTTGACATGAAGAAAGCAAAGAAAAGCCGAAGATTGATACATTGAAAGATAAATGTTTCATAATCTACATGTGGTTGTTTACTGAATACTGACTGTCCAGACAACGAGCCAAATCTCAAGAACTCATGATAAGGTCTATAATATGCATTATCTAGTTCTTATGGGACAATTTCAGAAATACATCATGTCCTGAATATCATAAACAAGTACTATAGACACAGTCTTTGTACATACTTAGAGGTAGCCCAAGACAAGAAATTTGAAAAGGCACAACAAAAGAAAAGGGACCGCATCAGAGAGAGAAAATATGAATGACAGTGAGATACCTATAGTTGTAGTTCTTCACAACAAAGTATAGTGGGGGCCCAATTTGGAGGTATTCTGATATATTATTGAAATAACCCTGAAATATAAAGAATGACGTGTTATATCACGGAAAACCAGAATAATAATTAACATATAATAGACATACAGACCTGAAGATAGGAATCTTGGGGAAGAACAATTTTCTGTTCCAAACCAGGCTGAATTCTGGTGCACAATGCCTAGAAGGTTGGAACACTCAAAAGTTAGATTGAAACATGTATAGGAAAAACAGCAACATGAAGATTCACATCGAATGATAAGATAGAGGAAAAATCAGAACTCACAATGCTTGCAAGTGAAAACGCAATAAACATAGAAATGACGACTATCTTGACAATCCAAAGACTTAGAATGGGAGCATGGATCTCCTGAAATAGTGAAAGGAAATCCAACACAGTTAGAAATTTATGTAAGCAATTTACCAATGGAAACGTTTTCGCTAATCATACGGAAAAATTTAACTCTTAGAAACTTTAAAATATGAAATAAAAACGAAAAATTATTTAAATGCTATGGCAACATACAGTAGAATTTGTAGTAACTTGTGCTCTAAAGTTTAAATCTAAAATGATCGCCCTTGTAGTTCCAGATTGCATTAATTATTTCTTTCCAGACTTCTTACCAGATAGTTAACTGCTCTTGAGTTATAATACACTAGCTTTAACAAATGGGTAAATCACAAGAAACAATCACCTTCATATAGCGTGCCAGCAAACCGGGTTTTCTTTCTTCAGTGCCTAAACAAGCAGCATTCAGATAGATCAGGTGAAGTCTAATATAACAATTTTTTTACAAAACAAACAATAACTTCAAGAATAAACAGCATGACAATTAAAGACTTATAAAGCACAAGCAATAGATAAGTATCAATCAGATGTATGTGATATAAAACTATTCTGATACCTTTATCAGAATTGGAATATGTTGAGATTTTCATACATGGGAAACAATCAACCCTCTTATCCTCAGTTCGGCGGAAATCAAGAACTATCAGAGCAACAAAAGCAGTAACTTGAAGCAGGAAGTCCAATAGAACAGCTAGTGCTGCAAAGTGAACGTAAAAGATTAAGTCTGAAGAATAAGCCTGAGAGAATGAACATAAAAACAAAATATAGAAATGTCTCAACGAAAAATCATAATAGATAAAAATGTCTGACCAGCAAACATGGAGAACACACGACAAGCTGGCATAGGAATAAAGCTGCCAACCGCAAATGCTAAAACTTCTGATAGACTAGCAAGAGTTATGGATGGTCCCACTTCCACGAGTGCATTGCTTATTCGCACCTCTAAAGGCAACGCCAATGGTTGCCGTTTGACAGCATGAACCAGTATACACATATTATCTACCCCAACCTATAAGATGTGATAGCCAAGAGTACTATAAGCTACAACTAAACTCTGAGAGATATACTGTTGGACGAAATTTTGGAAAACCAAAATTTCCAGTCCAACTTCATGTAGCTTAAATATGTATTCAAGCTTCAATAAATGGTAATAATATGCATAATTCATGCCATCAGAGCAATATAGACTGTTTGAGGAACTTACAGCCAGAACAAGAAATGGGATTACTTCCATAATAATTAAGGTAGATTTAACTCCTATGGCACTGAAAAATCCCACTGATCCAAGAACGGAGAGCATGACAAGAACAACTCCTGAGAGACCTAGCAATACCTAGCATTGAACCATAAAAAATAATTAATGTTATACCAATTGTCAACCTAGAAAACTACCACTAAAACATAGTGCAATCTACCAGTCAATAAAAAAGCACTGAAAATGAGTGAAATACCTTTGATGAAATATAGAAGGAACACAAACGAGGAGAGTCACCCAGTGTAAGAGAAATATAAGCAAACATCACAAGATAGCTTATCTGCAATGATATAAGAAACAGCAACAAATCAGACACATTCTATGTTATGACATCAAGAAGAGTATTCGTTACAAGATTTCAGAGCTGTTAGTCTAAAAGGAAATATCAACCCAAAATGAAACAAAGAAACCACTCACCAATATTGTAATCGCATCTGCAGTGCTTTCTCTCTTAAGTTCTTCTTCGATGGAACTCTCCGATGAGAAGGATAGTGTTAAATTTTTAGATTGCACCATTTGCAATAACTCACCCTATCACAAATGCAATAAAGATCTTAGACCTCAAAACAATAAATTATATATTTTCATACTGAACAAGAAGGAAAACAAAATTACACAAATGATAAACTATAATGGAATGTTAGAAAGGTAAACCTTTGCTAACTCAATAAAAGCCTTCTCCCACGCAACAGCTCTTTCAGTTTCGTTCGCCTCTTTATTAATAGCATTATTTACAGGATAAGTAATCAAAAATGCCGATGCCTGTTATAGAAGTATCATTAAGTTATTAAAGGATCCAAGACAATCCTGCTTTCAACTTGAAATGATTTAAAATAGACTTAAGTTCAGGAAGAAGATAAATCATTACCTCGGAATAGTTTTTCCCTGAGAAACCACCTAATGCAGTGCTGGGATCAAGAGGAGCTTTATAAGCACTCATACATTCGTCAGCAGAGGAATAGTGCTTCAAGTGACAGAACACAAACGTCAATTTCCTTGTCAAGAATATCACCATGCTTCTTTTGAGAAAATTGGCAGAACAAAAAAAAGCAAAAAAAATGAAAATAGAACAAGCTGCAGAGAAATTTAAGCATGTTAACCAGTGGCTGACAGAACACCAGATGATTCTGGCCCCTTAAGAAAAAAGAAAATATTGCAGAATTGCTGAGAGACTAGATAGTACAGGTCAAACATATGACTGATACCACATGAACATGTTCTGGATCAAACAATAAGAGCAGTAACAGATGTACCATTATCCTCACAGCTTCAAATGGAATTACAAGCGATTAAGTCATGGTCCCAATTTATAGGTAATTGAAGGATAAAAATAAGACAGAAATGGTAGAAAGTACAAAGGCGCCACCATCAAATTCCATTCTCAATCATCCTGGAACTATACTGTGAACCATAAAACAAATATACTGCAAGCACAAATTTTATCCCACATGATATTCGATATGCAATTTACATAATGTGTTGCACTAGTTGCTTAAAGAAAAATGGTAGCACAAAAGAAAAACAAAAAAAATAACAAAATAGAGCAAAGGTTTTCCAAGTCTCCGGATATAAGTAGTGGAAAATAATAGATTCACATTTCAAACAATTTGAGGATTGGGATTAAGAATATACCTCAAAACAGTATGTTAGGTGTTCAATCCCACCATAGTTGTCATAATTTTCAGGATCCAATTTGAAATACTGGTATCATGAAGATAATGACATGAGAATATATTAATCAAATTAAACATGAAGGTACCATCTAGGGCCAAAACTTAATACAGATTACGAAAATTTAAATTTATGTCAAGATGCAACAATTTTAATCAAATTAAGAAAATTCTTGATATAAACTCTTAACAAAAGTAAAACAGATGCATTATCAATGCAAACGCATGCCAATTAATGGCACAATGCATATAACGAACAACGAGGCAAATATTATAAGATGTTCATGAACAGGGGCATATTAAAGAATCCTAGAAACATAGTTATTTTTTATTACAAGGACATGATAAGGGAAAAAAGAGTTTGAAGACTGAAAAATGGTTAATTTTGAAGGCTTTAGAAACTCATGTGTACTTGAAAGCACCTAGAGATTACAGTAATGATTGCAATAGATTTGCAAACTGTGATTCACGTTTAAATAAAAGCAAGAAAACTTGCAAGTTTGAGTTTTTACATACAAGTCAGATCTAACATAGAAAAATGATACATTATCGAAATGCAGATCATAAAGCAGAGTTCGACCTGTATGACACTTTGACTGGCGCAGTCTTGGTCTAGTGGCTTCATGCAGATATCAGAAAGAGATATCATTGACCCAGAATAATTTGCTTTGATTCCATCGACCTGCCAAAGATAGTGATAAACATGAGAAGTATTTTTGCCGCATATCAAATATGCAGAAAAAACAAAGACCAATAGTGCAGAACACACAACAGATATTCATATCACTATCCAATTCAGAGTTGGTAACTGGTTCTCAACTCTAACACTTTCAGAAAGAACAAGTACCTTTTTTTGTATCTCAAAAAGTAACTTGATGTTGTCCTCCGTCACAATAGTAGGTGCCTTACCATGCTTGACATCCGGCATTGTTGCTATTACAAGCTGAAATTATGAGGTGACATTAGTTTCTCTAAAGATTTAGAACCTTATGACATTGTGTCACCAAATTACAAAAAACCAATAATTACACTTCTACTACAGAGTACTTTTCACGCCAACAATAACTAATTAGTGTAAGAATGATGATGCAGCTGTTAGCTCTATGCTTCGGTTACCATCCAATTATAATAGCTATACCTTTTCTTTCTTTTTTCAAAAGAAACAGCTTTTAATTAAGACAAAGAAAAGAACAAGGTCCGCATAAAAAGAAAAGAGGGCAGCTAGGACCAAAAGCATAGCAGCTCATCTTTTGGAACCAAAATTAAACATAGAGATTAAACTACAGCTGCTTGCTTTCCGGTTAAGAATAATGGATGAAAGACTATAATCCTTAAATTCCTTAGAAGTATAAGCCCATAATAGCTATATCAGTTAACATCCACGCAAAACACCATAAGCCAAAATGATGTAGTAGTCTGAGGTTCAACTCCAAAACCAAATAGCAATGGAGAGAGTAGCTCAAACTCTTATAAACCACAGACAAGGTCCCATTTTTTCCGATGTGAGATAGATATCTCAACTCACCCCCGCACGTGTGGCGAATCTTTAAGCCTAACACGTGCACAACAACTTGGGTGGTAGTGGAGTTCGTGTGGCCTTAGGGCTTCACACGTGGACGTGGATAATCCGCTCTGATATCATGATAAAGTAGTCTGAGGTTCAACTCCAAAACCAATTAGCAATGGAGAGAATAGCTCAAACCCTTATAAACCACATGCAATGTCTCATTTTTTTCCGATGTGGGATAGATATCTCAACACAAAGCACTACATCATGTTTAACAAAGAAAGAGTGCAACAATGTTGAACCTGCTCAATTCTGTAAAAAGGGGCTAGGTGATTATCAAAAAATTGCTTCTCTTCTGCTGCTTTACTCCCAGGCCCTACCCATAGCTGATACAGTGCATAAACATGAGTTAAACAGATGCAGAAATCTGATGAATACCTACAATTATATGATATTACATGAAAAGCAACATTATAATTTCTAATAGCTTCAGAAACTGGAACATGCATAGAAGAGTATGGAAAGCTAAATATCAACAAGAGAAACAATTTTGGAGTCTTCACTATATAGCCAACTGAACTGAAAACTATAGTCGCATGATTTGAAATTGTTCATCTTAATTAATTATGTATACGTGTTTACGATTCTCCAATTCCACATTCAGGCTTAGTTCCTTAGAGGAGCTATAAATAACTAACAAATACTACTAAAAACTTTGTTCACAGTAGTGCATTCAAGCACAAATCAACATTATAAAAATTCATATGATGCTACGTGACTTGAAAACTCTTAAATGCCAAACGAACCTTCTCGGGCCTTGTTTCCACCTTGAAACGGATAAGACCAAGACAAAGCAGAAGAACTATAGCTGATGATGAACCCAACACTATGATTGGATTTCTAGCAACCCACTTCCCATATCCCCTGAGAATCAATATTTTAAAGTAAACAAGCATTCATTAACAGACAACATGTGCATTTCATCAATAATTTATCAATGATTCTACAAGCAATATTGGCATGACCAGTCACCTGTAAAATTTTGACATGTATCCTTGCACAATTGAAAGTTGGACACCACTCCTCATGCGGACAGGATCTTCAAGCACCTAGTGACCAACAATTTCAGTCTAAAGAAAGTTAAGATAAAAGCAACCTACAGATAGCTAGAATGTGAGACAAATAATTTAGCACAAGTACGGAGAAGAAGTTCATGATGTGACTAGACTGCAGAAAGCTGAAGAGGATGACAATATCAGTAGAATTGGCCATAGATTTTAGACAATTCTTTTCTTGCATGGTCACGAATATGCATATATAGAAAGAAAAAAATTAAGTAGAAGAAACTCAGTTAAACAGGAGCCTCAAGCTTGGTAAGAAGTATGCGAAAGATAAGAAAATTCCGCAGTCATATCCCAGTTATGTGAATAGCTCAAAATTCTTCACAACTGGACAAGAAAATCTGGAAATCAACTTAAAAGTGACATCAGAACTCTGCATATCACGCACAGTTCCGATAGTGAGAAGATGAGTTCAGATATGCCATCTCATCCATGAAACATTGCATGCCTGGATAAGATTTCAGATAGCTTGAAGCAGCATATAGAAATGACATATGGCAAAATGCACTACTCCAATGGTATATAAGTGTGAAATGACGAACTTGTCACATACAAATTAAAGAAATTAGAACACAGATGTACAAATATGCGCTGGAAAAGGGTAACAAGTTGGTTCGCACCTGCATTGGAGGATTCTCATTCTTCTCCCTGCGTATAGACTGAACTTCACCATCATCCACTGAATTATTCCACAACGGTTTTGTCTTAGAAGCCGGGTTTTGCTTCCTAGTCCGATGAAACAAACCCCACCCAAAAAACACAGAAACCAGCACAATATATAGAATTGCGACAGTGAGGTCAATACATTTGGCCTGCAATTGTCACAATAGGAAAGCACATATATGAAGCACCTCCAGTACTTAGTTTGACAGTGGGCTTCTATGGTACCAGAGTTAAAAATATCCAACACTATGGTCTCACCTTAATAGAACCAATTTTCACTGCACATGACCCCTTTTTGGGGGAAACTGGAGCAGCTGTGTTAGAACAAACAGTGGATAAGGGGCAATCACCACAGGAACAGCCCAGTGAACTATCACCACAAGAATAAGTAGATACATTCATAGGTACCATCTCCGATGAGTCAGTAGCATTTGAACGGAATCTAATGGCATATGGTGAACCTGGCAGGTTAGGAGCTGCTTGTCTACCGATAAAAGTAAACCACTCTGCAAAAATCAGTTAAGAAATGAAAGTTCTTAAACAACATCAATTGAGACAAATAAGAAACACGCACTTGATCGTAAATGAAAAAGTTCTCCACTGCAGAATGTAAATAGTAAGATGTGGTTGAAGTTATAGAACATGGAACAGCAATTAAGAATTTTTGGTGTGCTTTGGCATTCAATGACCAAGCATCCACCTACTCATACCAGCCCAACCAAGAGCTAAAGAAACCAACATATAAATGAGCTGATATGGTGTTTTCATGTTGGATATTGACATCTATCAGCTATAGAAAAAGTAGCTGCGTATCGGTTAAAAGTAAAAATATATGCTTCTGTTTCCATCATATTCTTTCACGAAGGGTAAAATCATGTGTGTGAGATAGAGAGGGAGAGAGACAGAGACAGAGATATAGAGAGAGTTTACCTTTAAAATTTTGAGCACCAGCACCAATGAATTCCATAGCTCGAGAATTCATGGTACCAAACTTAACGTCCTTGCAGGAGTTATACAGACCCTCACCAAAAGCATCAGTTATGTAATAGTCAATCCCTCCAACGGTCATATTGTTATTTACCTGAAGAGCAATGAGAACATAAGTTTACTCTTCTAGAGGCACAGTATTGGCAACCTCTTCCGGAAGACTTATAATCATAATCACACTTTTAGTCAAAAAATTGTTAGCGTTTCTAGTAAAGGACTGTGTTACATGACAAACGTCCAAAAAAGAAAAATAACAAATAGGAATAAATAGAAAGAGGGCAAGGTGTTCACTGATTAAATTACGATCTTAACTATAACCAAAATCATATATTGGTTGACATGAAGTTTGTAATGAAACGAATAAATGTTCCCTGCTGCACTTGAGGTCTGTATATAGATGTTATCCAATTTAGAGTAAGATTGGAGATTGGTGGGAGAATATACTAAGCAATAATAAATTAAATAGTAAAACATTAATTGCATAACCGGGAGATGTGATTCTAACCTTGTTTACAGAAGTCACATTAATAAATAAACTCTGATTTGGAGAGCAGGTAAGCTCACAGAAGAGGTTTAAAAAGTTTCTCAAGCATGCTGGACAACCTACAAGGAAGGGGATTGCCTGCAAAAATAGTACACAATACGTGTATATGTTACTATCTGGGTAAATTTGATACATTTCCCAGCAGCAGAATGAATAACTCTAATTTTGTTGACGACTCAGTATAGTGTCAACTCCAAACAAGAAAAAGAAAAAAAATGCTTACTTGCTGAACCGATGACCGTAATGTGTCAAATTGGGCTGCTGTGCAACAGACATTTCCAGTTATTGTTGGACATAAACTTTGAATCTTAGATGAAAGCGAGTCACTTGGCTGTAAGAAATGAAATATGTGGTCATTTTGTTAACCTTGAGAGAGCTTCAATCAGATAGATTACAAAACAGGGGAAGTATCAAAGTAGTCAATTAAATCATAAAAGAACGGCCTCGACAATATACCTTTACAGATGGGGAACCGTACGGACAGTTCAATACTTTTCCATCACTACGTTTACCACAAATGTCAAACATAGCACAATATTCTTCAGAATGCCTTCACATGGACAAAACAATACAAAAAAACGTGAGCCATAGAAAAATTCTGCAAGAATATACAGAAGAAGAAAGAAACAGAAAATAATAAAATTCAAGCAAGAATTTTCGATGTAATGGATTCATCAGCAACTCAAAATTGCTACTTGAAAATTCGAGTTCCAGGCATTTGTAATAAAAAGAATAATAAAATACAAAAAGATTCATAATTAAAAAAATGAAAAGTAACAGAATCATATAGACACCGCATGCGCACCCCACAGGGAATATCAACTAACACCAACATGTGCATCAATTAGCTCATAAAGTGAAAAGTATGAAATTCAAAAAAAAATCAAATGACTGAAAAAAAGAAGTTTCAGAGGGATGTGCCAGTAGTTATTCTGAACCAAAAAATCCAAAAGGAAGCCTCACCTTGTTGCATTGGAACTTATAGAACTCTGAGCATACACCACAGGTAAAATCCACAACACCTGAAACATATATAACACAAGAAAATGGAACATCACCGAAAATAATAATCAAAATTCTCAATCAACTTCAATTTCCAGTTCGCTGTACTCAGCTCACAACAAAATTATAAATAAATAAATGAAAACTGGAAATCATTTTCGGTTTCGGTGATGATGAAAAGGAAGCTTTGTGCGGTGCTTCGGCGAGGAAGCGAGTTGAGGACTAAAGAGAAACGGAAATAAAGGAGCAGAGCAACGAAGTACGTGCCTGGAAGAGGGAGAAGAAAACGACAAGCCGTACGCGGAGGAGCGCCATTGTCGTAACGGCGTTGAGAGCTCCAGCGTCTGAAGCCAAGGGAAGGAAGAAGGTGGTCCACTAGGAGTCTTGGAATTTGCGGAAGAAGAAGAAGAGTTGTAGTGTGAAAGTAGAGGAGAGAGAGTAGGACAGACGTATTTATAGTTACTGAGGCGTTGTGTGTGGGTGGTAGATTTACGCTTCGGCCCTTGCTTTCGATTGGTTTGTCGGCCCTTTTTCAGCGTCTTTCAGGATACGGCGAGGGTGTTCCTGTAAATTCATCCTCAAATTCAAAAGGAAGTCTTTGCCCTATAATTTTCGCCTTCGGTTTTGGTGTCTGATTGAGGCTTCATTTGGTATTGAGACGAGAAAACTCTCAATTTTTGAATTAGTATTTGATTTGTTTTTTTTAAATTGTGGTTATTTAGTCTAAAAGATTTAAATAAGCAATTTTTAAGAGTTTATCAAACACCGAAATCTATTCAAAATAGTAATTATAAGTGATATTATGCTCCAAAACTCAATACCAAACTGAGCCTTAATTGCGAAGGTACTCAGTAGTTTCAGATTACTAAATATATGTGATCGTTAGAAATGTTGTTAAAATTTTATCACTAATTTTTTAAGGATCACTGTCACATTTTTTTATAGAGAAATTGTTTTAGACTTTCAGATTGAGGAGTCTCACAAATTAGTTGTTTTGTTTTCCCCAATAACAGAACCAGAATTGAAGTTTAAAGGGGCCGACATATAAAGTATCATAATATATAGATATCATTAAACTTAGCACGTAAGAAAGATTCAATATTTTTTCTTTAAAAAGAAAGACATTTAGTACTATTAATGTCAAATATTACCTTTATTTTTTTCTTATTATTTGTCGTTGTAATTGATTGGGGTTCACTAATTGAATCAATACCAAATTGCATACACTTCATGAGATATAAATAGAATGATTAAGTGCCATATGATAAACCCAACGGGGGCCAGACCTCTTTTTGGTATAACGTTATTGAGCATTCCTCAGATTCAAAGAATGGTATTCTCCCGTAGTTTCTGTTTTTCGGTTTGGTGAAATTACATGGTATTCTTTCCTTCTTTTTAAGTCATAATCAAACTAGTAATTATTCCGTTTAGTCACTTCATCAGTGTTTAGGGGTTGTTGAGAAAAGAGGAGTGGAGGCGGTGTAGATAAGGAGATGAGGTTAGAGGGGTACTGTGCTAGTGATTTGGAACCAAGTCGATTTTGGAAGTGAGCAGATCTTTGGGCACAATTGGGTTGGTATCTTTGGCATTCAGTGCGGTTGTTAAGCGATAGGGACGCATGATGTCACTGTGATCCTTAATGTCGTGTTTTGACTTTGCCATCTTGTTTTTCACTCTTCTTTCCAGTAAATGCCAAACTGCACCAAATCCTAAGTCTCATGTTTGAGCTACATGGGTTGGTACAAATAATTACCTGTAGTTAATATTGAACAGTGTTCAAACGTTTCAGAACAAAAGGACAAAAAATGATATCATGGTGATTAAACTCAAGTTTAAATGCCACACGGTTTCTTGTTCAGAAAAAAGCCACATTGTTTGGTGAGGTGAAAAGGATAAATTGATTACTCTGTTTTTTTTCAAACAAATCAAATTTAAATTAAACTAAAATTGTGCAAAATAAACATTAAGGAAACTATCGTCGTATTTCATGTGAAATGGTTCAGCTATACATTACAACATAGTGTCTAAACATTTAGACAACTTCTGGGTTCAAACCAAGGTCAGATAACACACCCAACTGCAAAATGACCATTAGTTCACTTACAATGGTTTGTGTCATGAAATTTAATTGTGTTCTAATTAAGGAAAGTAGAGCAAGATAATCTGTTTGTAAAAATGAATCTTACCCTAGTGAAATTTGATGATTTAATTTGAATCGGTCCCTCCATCTAACAAGAATAAGCAACCGGACCCGCGAGCACCAAATCTTATTAGCAAGTACACGACTCATTTAATATAGGATATGAGTAGTTGTTACCAATATGAAGACACTTCATGAGACGCTTCATGAGGGGTTGGATTTTTCAGTTGAACTTGCTAAAAGAAGCTATGACCAAAAGCAGTCTTTTTTTAAGAATCATAATTTTACTCACACATCCCTAAATGCTAGATACATATCTCATTTTATATATAAATTACAGAGGTAATTACAGATAGTTACGCTTTTAAGATTATAATTAATAATAACAAACAATTCTTTATTTTTACTCATAACTCATTTTTTATCTAATTTAACTAACAGATTATGTTAAATAGTAAATGATAAAATTGCTCATTCATATTTTTATACCATTACCGAGTGTCAGTAAAATTACGATATAAAAGTACTGACCCTCAGTAAGATTAAGGAACCGTTTTACCATATACATTTTTAACAATATTACTTAATATCAGTATCTTTGTGACATGTAAATACATGAATACTAACCCTCAGCATATTTTTTTACCACATTACTAAATGTCAATAACATTACTGTATATAAATAGTTACTGACCTTCAGTATTTTAGTATTTACTGACCTTCAATATTTTAGTATTTACTGACCTTTAGTATGATTACAAACTTTAAACCATATATATAAAGTAGAAGTCGAAGAAAGTCCAAGAAGAATCAAACCATATAGCTCTTACCCACACTTTATTCACACCAGCAAACATAACATTAGATCTAATCGTCCAATGGAACCCAACCAAATTAAAGCCCAAAAATCTCCAAAATCACCGTAAGCACATCCTATTTTGAGGATGAAACCCCCAATTTCATAATCAACAATGAGAACCTGGATTTGAGGTCAGATTCGGCCATTGTTTTGCACACCTTCTTGCCCAGATCTTCTGCTCCTCATTGTAAGTGAAGGTCGACCTTGTCGGAGTCGTCGATGGCAGATCGATGGAACTCAACCAAATTAAAGTCAAGCTGATGCGATAGTGAGAGTGCGGCTTATCAAACTGAAACAAACTGGTCGGAATCATCAACAACTTCGGAAAGACAGTCATCGGAGCTCTAGGCATTTGTGGGGTCGACGAAAGGGTTGAAGTGTGATCGTAGAGAGAGAGAGACTTAATTTGCTTGTAAGAAAATGGGTTAAACGTCGTTAAAGAAAATAGCTTGCGATGGGAAAACATATTAAGAGCATGGTAAATATAATAGGTTTTATGTAGTTAGTGTTAATTACATATAAATTATATAACACTTTTATATGTATGTAAAATTACCAAAGGAGACATTCATATCAAAAGACAAAAGTAAAGAAACCTAATATATTTAAAAAAACTCCCTCTTCAGAGTTTTTCTTTTCCTATACCAGTATATTCTTCTAACAATTTTGATTTTTAGCTTGAATAGAATAGAGTATCAATATTTTGACACCACATATGAATATTATGCAATGGTTCCCAAGATTCGATTAATTTAGTTTTAAAAAAAGATTGAGCATTCTAAATTTCTAATGCTGAAAGTTTCGTGAAGAACTTTAGGGATGTATTGTCTTGTTTTGATTCAGTAGGTTCAAGAATTCTTGAAATCAATTTAAGTAAGAGGCTCCTTGAGAAAAAAATGTTGTCAAGGAAAACCAATGGGAGAAAATGTTTACAAAGGAAAATCTCTATAGCAAAATCTTAACAAGGTGAAACCTTTAGAGAAAAATAAAAACATTTGAGGAAGATGTCAATGAGGTGAAACAGTATGAGGAAAGATGAATTCTTGAGAAAAATCTCACTAATGTGAACTATTTTTCTTTTGAATAAATTGAGAAGAGATGTGGACACTAGTAGACGAAAAGGCTCATGCTAATTCGTCGCATAAGACCATTTTTCGTCGCATAAGATCTTAAGCGACGAAACATTCGTCGCATTAGGTTTATGCGACAAAACATTCGTCGCATTAGGTTTATGCAACGAAAATAAATATTTTTTTTCGCATAAATACCCCTTAAGCGACGAAATTTTTTTTCGTCACATAAGTCAATGCGATGAAATTTAATTCGTCGCATAAACTTATGCGACAAAAATTTTCGTCGCTTAATTAAGGTCTTATGCGACGAAAATTTTTTTGTCGCTTAAGAGTTTTCAATAAAAAAAAGTTAATTAACTTAATTTGATTTTTAATTTTTAAATTAATTTTTTTGCCGAAGGAGGCGCCGGAAGAAGAAGAAAAGTGGGGTGATGGTGGAAGAAGAAAAAAATGGAGAAGGGGGTGGGGTGGTGGTGGTGGAAGAAGAACAACAAAAGTGGGGGAGTATGTGGGGGTGATGGGGGTGGTGGAAGAAGAAGAAAAATAAGTTGTGTATTTTAGATGACAGTATTGTAGAAAGTTTAAGTGTGTATATAGTAAAGTTTCAAAATATAATAAAGTTATTAATAGATGGTGTATTAAGTATGATATGTGTATATAGTACAATAAAACCTCTTTAAATTAATAAGGTCGGGCAATCAAAATCTATTAATTTAGTAAGGTATTAATTAATCGATAAATTAATATGTTATTAATTTATCGATTAATTAATACCTTACTAAATTATAGAAAAAAATTATTTATTTTGCCAAATTTATTATAGATACATTGTTCAATGAGTTACTTTATTTGATGTACTATATTATTCAATGTACAATGTAAGTTCGATGTACTATACAAGTTCACATGATAAACATTAAATAAACAACACACTATTTAAATAAACAAAAACTATAGTTACACAACATATAAAAAGCACAAAAATAGATTCTCATCTCACAGGAGTTAAAAATCAACGATGACTGATGAAATGCGTAAAACATTGTGCGAGTAATGTAGAGATAATCCAATTAGCACTCAAAAGTGATTGCAACAGTGGGTTTTATAAACGTTCAACTTGTAAGTGAGTCAAGGGACGATATCAAATATGATCAAGCAATTTGTGGAGTATCTCACTGCTCTTGAAAAAGGTGATGCTAAGCGACATAGAATGACAAAATTCGCTGAATTTGAGAAGACTCTGTACCAGTGGATCGTTCAATATCAAGAACGTGTGAATATGTCAGGAAAACTAATCATCGAGAAAGCAAAAGAGTTATTCAAGTTGATATATCCTCAAGATTCTCCAGATTTCCAATTTTCTTAAGGATGGCTCGAGCACTTCAAATCAATACATGAGATAAAAAACTATCGTCTTTTGGAGAAAGTGGATCAGTTAATGTGGTGGACTTGGAGGGAAATTTTAAGCTCATAAGGGAGAAAGTTGATCAATTTGAGATGAAAAATGTTTTCAATATGGATGAAAAAAGGGTTGTTTTTAGACTACAACTGGATCATTCTCTTGCAACAAAGCAATTTGAAGGAAAAAAGCAAGATAAGGAAAAACTTACAGTTGCTATTTGCTGTGATGAGGATGGTTTAAAGAAAGTTTATTTATGGGTTATTGGGAAATATGTTAAACCACGATGTTTCAAGAATGTAAACTAGGTAGTCTGGACTATGAGTATCGTGCTAACAAGTAGTGATGACATTGAACAAATTTTTGATACATCATGAGAAACACAACATCACAAGTTCTTACAATGATAAAAAAAGTTCGAGATGAGATTCAAGGTGACCTCAATTTTAAGAAAAAACAAGTCACAATTGACTCATTCTTAATCAAGTCTCCATAAATGTGTAATAAATTTTATTTATTAAGGCATTATTAATTTATATATTCATTGGGGTCTATGTGAATTATCGTATTTGTATTATCTTATAAATTTAACAAATTATTAATTTATCACGTTGTCCCCTATTCGGGACCGGTAAAAAAATTATTTTAACAAGGTTATTAATTAATCGAGTATTAATTTAACAAGATTTTACTGTAATTAGAGGTGTGTTAATAAATTTCTCTTTAAAGATGCAATCATTCTTTGCGAACAACAAATTCAACAATGTTTCTAGCAAATACACCATTACCATTTGTGGGATATATAAAGGATGATGTTACTCACACCCCCTGTTTTACTATTCAATCACACACATTGTCTATTTTTTCTATTACTATGATTCAATTTTGTGTACAAACTACCCCTTGAGTTTGTTTAATAATTGGTTCTCATCACAGATGAAGTATATCAATAGCAAAAAAGAGTTTGTGAAGAGCACGACCCTTCATAAATCTGTTAGCAATACTGAGACGTGCCACAATACTTTGAATTTTTTTTCATAAATTGTATATCACACCTTAATTAACTTGCTAAAAAAAGTTATTCATGATAAAATGTGTACGGGCTATTACTTGGTTGCAACCATATATATCATTTACGCGATGAAAAGAAAACAAAAATCACTCTGAATGATACTGAAGTGGCTAGTATTAAACAGCAATAGTCACAATTTAGCAAGAGATTAGAGATTGAAGTTCTTTGTTTTTTCAATTCGATCTAACATGTAGAGTAGTATTTATAGAGTAAAGTAAACATTATAGTCGAATGTCACATATTAATCACGACCCTAGCAATGCAATAAAATGAGTAGGAAACCCACACTCGGACATTGATACCATGAATGTTCCCACCGGAAGCTTGCTACATTAAAACCAACTACCCCATGCCACTAACTAATTGATCAATGCAACTTCTAGCAGCAATTATAGAATCCTAGCTAAGAAGGTACGTACGTGTCTGGACCCTTATTAACCACCAAGCTCGATTATGGCTTACGAACAATGGAATGAGTTGATAACGGATGATCACCACAAAATGGTTGCTTCAACTATGCAATATTGCAATATACTAGTACAATTGGAGACAATGCCTTCAAATAAAGGCTGGAATTGGAGATATATGTGATACATGATAATGCATGCAATCAATCAGAGGTTCCAGCTTCCCCAATATAATCTCTTGCATGTATTGATGTTCCTAACCACCTCAGAGGTTCGTCATTCGTATGGGCGAGTCAATTGCATGTCATGTCTTTGTCCAAAAACGGACCCGTATGTGTCTGCCGCGTTTCCTCCGCTATAAACACAACCCTCTTCGAGGGTTCTCTTTTGCATTGTGCGGTCTTTACTGTGTTATCATCAGCTGTCCAGCGGGTAGCTGTGGTTAATAGTATATTTAACTTTTTTAGTATATTTAATAGTATTGATAAATATATTGTTAGATCTATCAATGGTTAATAGTAATATTTAAGTTTTTTACTCTAATAACATTAAACTTTTACATTAATTAAATTTTAAGTAATTTTCTCTTTAAATTCGTGTAATACTTAATCGTTCGTATATGTTGAAAAATGAACCTCTTAATATGTTTGATGATACTTGCTTTTAGAATGTGCGTGCACCTGATTCTCACTAAAATATATATAAGCATGTGTTGCTGGAGTGATAGATATGGCAGAACGGGACAATAAATATATCAAGGATAGATATTATTGGAAAGACGACAGCTAGCTAGAGGGTGGTGTTGATGAACATACTTTTTGCACGCAATATATAGTAAAGATCAATCTTCAATTTGACGATATCTGGCCGGGCCGGTATACATAAATTTGAAATAAAATGATTCAAACAAAATTGTGAATCATTATGCTCGATCAATCAGGCTATATTGGTTATGGTACGGTTGAAGAGGCATCGGTCCGTTGAGATTGCTTACCATATCCATCTATCAGTCACCTCTTTGGAAGAGAGTTAATTCATCAACAAAAATCTAGGATATATCGTACGTTTCTTTGATTTGCATGTAGAAAGGTCATAACAATTAACAAACTTAGTTCCATGCATCATTGTGATCAATCAGGCTAGCTAGGATGTTATAGTCGAATTAGGAGGAGCATTATTGGATGAAAATTGTGATTTCTTAATTACCATTCTCTCTCTCAATCTAAACCTAATAATTTCAGTTGATCACCTCATTGCAAGCTAGGTACGTACTTAATTCCTCAACAGAAGCATATGATACTGTTTCTTCCATAATCTATTACGTACTTGACCCTAATCTATTATAAACGATGATTGAGAAAACTCATTAATTTTCTTGCTAGTCTAGGAAACTAGCCGAACATAGGCAAGGCATTGAAGTCCCAGTATGGTGTTATTGTAATTGAATGGATATGTATACGGGGTAGTCTTGTATCCATCCTTTAACAATTGTCTTTGTTTGCCCTTTTAGTTAAATACGATTAAGTAGTATACTAACTCTAATCATCAATCATTGTGTGCTTAATTGATTAATTAATTTAGTGTTGGCATGGGATGAGCAGTTAGCATAGTAAAAGGGTCCTAATGAACTGAGATCGAGCTCAGTCAGAAT